>JAAVTS010003278.1:0-16038 GCA_022845575.1 Baylisascaris ailuri | reverse complement strand
AAAATGTTATCTTACTTCACATCCAGGTTGCCGTAAAATTAAGAGACTCAAATCATCGACGCTTTTTTTTTCAGGCAACATTCGGCATTTCGCCGATTGCCGTTCACACTTTTTTCTGCAGACATACTTTCGGAGGGCGGGTGGAAGAACGCAAGTGTAGCGATGATGAATGGTTGCTTTAGTTTTTCTTAAACTGCAAATATCTTTGCTTCAACAGAAAAAAAATATGAACAGAAATTAGAGTAGGATTGTCCAAAAGTGAAGTATTTTTAACTCATCCATTTCGTTTTATTTCTTGCTCAGGTTTTACTCATTTGCTTGTCAAAGTTTCCAAAGTTTTATATCTTTTTTTTGAGTGGATAAAGTTTTGTTTGATTGTTTTACACCCCTCTTCCCTCTACCATTAGAGGTTTTTCAGGAGAGGGATGGGAGACATCGCTTTCTGCTATAATACTTTTTCTTCCCTGACTACTAATATTTCGGCTTTCTTCTATTCTCGCGGAATTCCTTCTGTTCGAGTCTTCTCTTTCAACACTTCAGTCTTCAATCAGCAGTTGCTATGGGGTTTATTACTTTGAGTGGATAGTACCTATATGCTGTTGATTGTTCATGCAGCTTACCTTGGCTATTCTAAAGGTTTCTTTATAGCGCCTGTTGTAAACTTAAGCAAGCGTTCATTCGTGCCAGATGAGCTGCCATGATCTACATTTTTGCATCCGCTTTACTTCATCAGATACATTACCAAAGGCCAACAAAATAATGAAATGCGCAAAATAGTGCATTCATATTTTAAATGGCATACAGAATTTGCTCACGCTCTCAGATGTTCATAAACTCTACATGAAGTTGATACCTGTAGAAATCGTTCAGCAGCCGTTCCTCTTCGCTAGCTATGGAGTTTCGTGGCTCTAGCTGCAGCAGTTCTCACACTGACGGACGAGCAGACAGACATACAGATATACTAATACATATGCATACGTAAGCATACGCGGTTTCCTTAATGTGCTTCTCCGATGCAGTTCGCGGATGCAGATATTGCTATCTTTGATATTGCAAAGCAGTTGCTAAACTTTGATAATCCTGTTTCCCCACCGCCGATGTTCGTACTTTTGGTATTGATTATTATAAACTTTTGCAATTTTATATTTGCAGGGCGTATTATGGCCCCAGTTGTATGTCGGCGCATTTGTCTGTCTGTCCCGATATATTCAACTCCAGAACTATTGAATCTGGTGTTAGCGAGCTCAGTGGATATATTATACGTCCATATAACGTTGTTGAAAGCGATTCGTTAATTTATAGAAGAGTGAATGGATTTAATTGCGACAAAAATTTGCATTCATCTTACAAACGATTCGTTTCTCGTTTAGACCAAATTGAATCGTAAAAGAATGAAATTTTTATCGAAAATTTCTAAGAGTGATTAAGCCAGTGGAAGTCTTATTTAAATACGTTTTTGCGCATATTTTATTATTTGTTTCGATAATATATGAAAATGATTAACAAAGTCAACGAAATACAAAAATCCTTATTGCAGTGCGCTAGGTTTCTCCATCGCACCTTAGCATTTGTCACGTATTCATTCATCTTATTAGCTTTAAATTTTGATTTTAAAAAAATTATAATTTTACAGTTCTCTGAGAGAATGAAATTTTTATGCAAATATTTAACATCAGCAAACAAGTGAGATATGTGTCAGAAAGCGATGTACTTTTTCGTAATCTCGTCAACTNACCAAATTGAATCGTAAAAGAATGAAATTTTTATCGAAAATTTCTAAGAGTGATTAAGCCAGTGGAAGTCTTATTTAAATACGTTTTTGCGCATATTTTATTATTTGTTTCGATAATATATGAAAATGATTAACAAAGTCAACGAAATACAAAAATCCTTATTGCAGTGCGCTAGGTTTCTCCATCGCACCTTAGCATTTGTCACGTATTCATTCATCTTATTAGCTTTAAATTTTGATTTTAAAAAAATTATAATTTTACAGTTCTCTGAGAGAATGAAATTTTTATGCAAATATTTAACATCAGCAAACAAGTGAGATATGTGTCAGAAAGCGATGTACTTTTTCGTAATCTCGTCAACTAGACGAAATTGCCGCTTCAAAATTCAACAAAAAAGAATAATATTCCGTAATGCGTTCGGCTCGGTTGGCTGTTCAATCAATCGACCATTTATTTGCACGAATTGTCAGCCGAAAATTCGTTTTCCTTCCCATTTGCCGATAACTGCATAGTATAATTTCTTTGTGAAATTTGCATATGCAGAATTCAGCATTTTTCAACTTTATACAATCGTATTTGTTCTATGCATTATCGCATTGTATAGATGATACGTGCTTAATTTTCTTGCTATAGCTTTCATTAGTTGATGAAAATGCCTAATAGACAGATTGATATAGACACATTTTTCAGGAATCCATAAGAAAATGCATAAAAGCGAGTTTTTTTTGCACAATTTTTGCAACTGCATCGAGCTCTGAGAGAGAAATATGTATTAAGAGTTCCATTCTTCGTCTTTTTCTTTCCCTTTGTAAAATCAAATAAATAAAATCTATATTATGTAAACTTCGCGTTCATTTATATTTATGCGTCTCTGTTTGCTTGTTCTATAGAATCAGACAACGTCGAGCTATGAAATTTGGAGGATATAGTGTCAACCCATAGAAGTAACCTTTTATANTTCAACTTTAGAAGGTATTTTAGACATTTAGAACTATCTAAAAATCTATTTGCATTTTATTATCAGTCTATCTCGAAGGTGATAGACTTTCTTTAATTTTGTAATATAAGCGAATATGTGAAATTATGAACGCATTATTTAACTTTTATATATTAAAATAGTTATTTTATATTTTATGATTGAAAATTAAATTTCATGAAGCTGTTGATAGATTTTGACTTAAATTATTAAATTATCAATCCGTATTTGTTGCATTTTCGTTTCCTAATTATGAAAATGTTGCATTAAGAAAACTGACTGCAAAGGTACCTATTGTTCGTTACAATTGGTGGTAGTATACTTCTTTTTTCATGTGGTTTTAAGTTTCGTTCGGTTCACTCAATTTAAAATGTTGATTTATAAAAGGCGGAAGAACGAGCAATCTTATTGATGCGTCTTTCCGCTTGTTGTCTTTCTTACACATTGTCGATAAAAGAGCATTTTCCATTTGGAAGCTTGTTGTAGCTTGAAGCTTGGAGCTTAGAGCTTGAAGCATATTACTTGAAGCATGTAGCAAGCGCTTCCAGAGATTAACTTTTCCCAGGTTTTCTATTACGTATTTTTTTCAAAATGATTGACTAGTGTATTTATGTTCATCGACACCTATGTCTGTTGCACAATCGTTTTTATGCTGCTTCAGCAATCGGGCAGCCGGATCATTGGCTTAGTTGTAACGCCAACCAAACCTGCAAACATAATAAGATTTTAACAGAGTGGCTGCTCGTTTAGTTGTCCTCTCAGAATCGTCTGCCCAATACGCATATTTATGCATAAATTCTACCTGTTGCTAGCTGTCATCGTTTATGAAGGTGCATATTTACCTGCAGATATAACTCTTAACACCTGATAAGCTGTAGTTGAATAATGAAATTCTGTGGAATCTATGTTCGGAGTCGTTAATATTTAATTATTAAAATTCACTTAATAGTCAATTGTACTCATNNNAAAAATCGCTGCCATCTAAGTTCATCGTTATTTTCTCCTAACGGATCTCTATCTAGTTTGATTTTTGAGAAGGATCCGCACAGAAATGGTTGTGACTATCTACTCGAGGTGAGACTTTAATTTGAATTGCGACTATATTTCACACCTGCAATGCTCGCGTTGTATTTTCCAGCTTACATATTTCTGAGCGCTTTCAGAAAATCAAAAATTAAGAAAAAAGTTTTTTCAAACCAACAATATCACGAAAGCCAAATCGTCAAAGCAGCTGTTTGCGGATTCCCAAGTTTCTTAATATGTCGTCAAACAGGACGCCGCACTTCGCTATCAGCACGGCGCTAGAGAAGAAACTTCTGTTATTTCACGATAGAAGTTTGTAGTATGTATTGAGTTCTTTCATGAAATTATATGTACCTTTAACATGAACTCATATTTTAAATGACGGAGGATTTACCTTATTCTTCATTTACAAACCCGGGGTTTATATTTTTCGTAAATTCTCACGGTCGGCCGGTCGACGTTGGTCCTCTCTTCATTTAAACTCATAGTAAGGCTGATAGAGAAGGGAACTTATATCATAAGTTCTGAAACATATTATGTTCCAAAGGAGAATAAGGAGCAATTTTGTTGTTCTATACGTGAAGAGGTTTATGTTTACTTGAGATAGAACGGTGAATTTATATTGGAGCAGTAGATGGTGAAAAGGAATAGTGGACGGACGGAAAGTTTATATCGCCTCTAACTTGCGAAAATCAATTTAGATTTGAGGGGGTGGGGCTCATAAACAAACAAATACGGTGCTAAGAAGTAAGATGTGTTCTTAATATCGCAGTACTGAAATCGAGAATATGTGTGCGCATGAGTCTGGTTGTCTTCAAGCACATTTCTGGTTGAAAATGCCAGTCGATATGTACGGCAGGTATGCGTACATCATTGCTCAGCTTGTCTCTGCGTTCATCGATTGATCAACGCTGCGTTGGTGTATAGGTGTGTGTGCGTATTTGTGCGTTCACATAGCATTCGTTTGTATTCATCCACTTTTGTTGCTGCTTATTTACAATGCCTCATTGCGTTCGATGGAGAACGAGTTTCACGAGTTCGAGTTCCATCTAGAGTTGGAGTTCAGTCTCGAGTTATCTATAGAACTTTTATATGTAAGATTCCCTGGGCAAGTGAGTTTAAGTACTGCGTTTTTTCGGCAGTTGTAGACTGAACTTTGTTGCCAGTGTTGCTTCAGTAGCGCATTTGTGCTTCGAAGTTTCTGGATTTCCCGAGCGGAAATCCGCGTCATATGAGCTGATGGATTCTGAGCGCAATCATGTCACCATCGAGATTGAAGGGCAAGAGCAGATGGGGGAAATGCGTTGAAGTAGTCAAGATCCATGACAAGGAAAGGTGAAAATTTACTTCCCCCTTCTCTGCCCTTTCTTCGACATCCGGGCTTAAGCTGTGAAGTTGCAATTGGCAATCGCATTGAGGAAGTTCTCCATTTCTAAACTTCTTTTTCGATTGTCGACTCGTTTGACTAATCTTTACATTGAGGACTTGATAAGTGCAGTTATTTCCCACTCATGACACACTATTCTTGAGTTCTCGTTTTTTGTATCTTCATTCCTCATTCCTCCCTTTTTCATATTTCGTCGACAATGAGGACGCCCTTACGCCCGACACATATTTTTTATGGTGAAGCTTATGTTAGAAAAAAAAAAAAAAAAATCTATTCATTCAAACTTCTTCTAAAACTTTAACTTTCCCACAAGCCTGTTCACTATCATCTATGCAACTAAACTTTCCTATAAGTATCTTAAATTTTCTATCACCATTTGATGTGCGTATTTCTGAATGAGCAACGTTTTTATCGAAAGTTTTTGCCGAACAGGATATCGGTCAACGAGGCGTATTTAATTTCTTTTCATATTAGAGGATAGAAATAAATCAGCCATAAATTTTCGCATTGTATCTTCGCTATTACTCGACGAGAGAACATCTTCATTGGTTTTAAATCGGATGATTGTACGTATGAAAACTTGTTTTCGTTGATGATGGGCGGTGGTACGTTTACAAAAAAACCCCTCTAACCCATACTGCTGTCTTTATCGTATTGCTTCATGTTCACATCGGTTGCTCACTTCTGGCCTATATTTATTCGTCTTTCTATTCTTCAAATATATCATCCATTTCCATAATACACTCCATAAATTTATAATTGCAGAGAGCATTGTGACAACGTTTTTTCATATATATGTGTTTATATTCTTCAGACTTGTTGATCAATAGAACTTGAATTAAGAGATTTTGTAGATGCAATTTACATCACTGGATGATTGTCGCATCGATTTTCTTAATGTTTCGTTAACTTCTAAAAGTTTCATTTACTTTAAAAGATGCATCAAAATTCGCGCACATATTATCGCCGACTGAATCGTATTTTACATTATTCAAGTTCGAATTTTTCCACTGATCAAATTGTGTTAAATACGGAATTAGAGCTGAACAACTTGCACGAATGATATGCGCTTTTGTGGTCTGCTCATCGATCCAACCGTTGCATAAATTGCCGATAAATTATAAAATATCTCAAATAGCGAAATTGAAATTAACCAACTGAATTGCTGTTGCAAGTTAAGTCCGGTTTTTTCAACTTAAACGGATAGAATGAGTCATGACCGGTTATGTATTATATGCAAATTTTTGACCACCCTTATATGTCGATAATCGCATCGAACATTCATAAGGTCAACTATGCTATGCTTCCAGCCGACCAAATTTCACATGCTTCTCTATCTTCCTCATCTCTTCGATTGAAACAATTAATCAGGCAGGCAGACATGCACATACATGTGCAGACATCGGCAGACATCATATCGCGCTGAGTCGGGCAAATACAAATCAACAAAATTTCCCAAAAGGAAATCTTCTTGCAAAGAATGCCACGAATTGTCGGTTCATTTGAAATATGAATGTATTATTGCGTATATTTTATTCCTAACTGCGTCGGCCATATTAGTTTTTCTAACGCTCTTTTTCATTTGTTGAACAGAATATCTTACGAGTTTTCACTTACCATGTTTTTATTTTCATATAATTCCACAACTTAACGGAGTTACTTTGCATCCGAGTACTTTAAATTGCGTTTCCGGAAGCTGAGTTTGAGAAAAGAAAAAGAAGAAAATATATTCTAGTGGAAACTGCAAGAACGCCAGATGGTTCGTTCTCAATTTCCGCCGCATCCTGCAGTTCAGATCGTTGAGAGTCATGGACATATTCGGTGGTAATAAAGCATCGGACTCTATGAATGGGATTGTAAAATTTTTATTCTTCCTCATTTAGCGTATATTCAGTAGCTTGTGATGAGATCGTTTGTAGTGATTATGTGGTTTTCTTTTTTACTCTTATTTTTAAATTTTTTGATGAAAAGCGCTCTACCATTGCGTCACATTTATCTCTGTGAGAGTTTATGCATCTCTCTCAGTATGTTGTCATCGCAACTGTTAAGCTATACAATTGTTTCTCTTCTATATTAGCGGTGGAAACTTGAACGAAATGAGGTTTTCTCTAGGAGTTTGTTGTTGGAATCGATCAAGCGAATAAACAGCAGCAAGTTTTTCAATTAATGATGGGTTCTTTAAATCGGCTTTATTAGCAAGCGCTCTGTTAAGTGCTGCTTGCTTTCTAAAACATTTGCACATGAGATTAATCCAATAAGCAGGAATTGCGAAAAACGCATATCGCGCCATCCATTCATCACGATTTCTTGCTTTTCCTTCAATATATGATTCTATATTTTATATGATAATTTTGCGTGCGTTATGATGTGAGTTGTGCATAGGCGGGTTTTCGCATTGCGTTGTTGAGAAATTATCTAACTAAATATTATTTTCAGTTTATTGACTAAGTCTAAAAAAATCACCTAAATAATAGCATCTTTGTTATCTGATACTTGTTGATTACAGGAATGTAAGACAATAGTTTGTAAGGCAACTTCATTTTTATCGCGAACTAGTAACAGGTGAACCAAGGCTCATACTATCCTAGGAATTCATTTATGCACTTCATTAAAGCTGCATCGGTCAATCGCTTATTGCTTATCTACTACTGAGATGGTTTTCCCACCGATCGGATCCAAGGCGATGTATAGGAGAACTTGTAGAGGAGCCTGACCTACTAACCTTTGCTTTGAAAACTGTCACCTTCAAAAGCTTGTTTCGAAGTCAACCACCATCTTGGCAAAGCCTTTGCTTTTTATGACTTCGTTTGATCCATAGAGATTTGTATATGATCGCGGATATGGCGGTTCACATGCTGCCATTATTTGTCCACACATTCTCTTTGTTTTAGGAAGTATGCAGCAATGGAGAAAGCATGCCGGAAAATGGTGTAGTGTGTATTTCTCTAATTAATGCAGGACCATTGCTATCTAATAATGCGTTTTCTCATGTCTCTTTTCTATACAACTTACTGGAAAAGCTAAGGGATTGAAATATAAATGAATATTGACTGAGCTATCGATAAGACAGACAAATGCATTGAAAGCATAACGAAAAGTAACTCATCATTTATCAGTGAAATGATTCGTTTAAAACAGATATTCATGAGTTGTTTTCCTCTTTGATTCATACCAAAAAAAAAAAAAAAAAAAATTTCTCATTCAAGCAATATGAGAAAATAATCTTTATTTCTTCGAAATATTCAAAAAACACATTCGAAGCATTGTTAAAACTTTTTACTTATGAAAACACTGAAATTTACATGAGCAATAATATTGGTGATTCAAGCTATCGATGAATCCAGCCAATCGATTCAGTGGAACAAGTAAGAAGTAGAAATATCGTCATTCTAATCTTTAATTTACTACTATGTAATATGTTCATGTCGCAATTCCCAAGAACATATGCACGAACGCGGAACTGAAACGGAGGTTTTTTTACTTCATCGAACAGTAAGAGGCTATATTTTTTCGGTGTTCATCACAGATGCCTCTATTTCGCTAATGGCACCAAGCTGAATATGAATTTTTTTAATGACCGGATATTGGGTCAGTTTTGAATTCTCTTTTTTTAAAGCAATGACTTATTCATATTGAGAGCATATGTGCAAGCACATTATATTCATTATGCCATATTCGATGCATTTTACATTTGTTCCACTTCTTTGTACAATGAATTTTTATTTTTTTAAATTGTAAAATGTGCCTATAGCAAACAGCCTTTAAAATAAATAATTTTCTAAGCATTAATCTTCAACTTAGTAAATAAATAATCCACATAGTTAACTATAGCCAGGAAGTATTCAGCTTCATTAACGACTTATCTCTGCGTGTTACATCGTCGCCTATTGCTTTTGCATTTTTCGCTTTATATATTTGTTTCATATTCTAGGCTATTCTGATAGTTTCATATTCTAGGCTGTTTTGATGTGGCTATTATTCTCGTAGCTGAATGTTGGCTAAATAAGATTTCCTTAGCAATAGATCTTCTTTGTCTAACTATTTCACTTCTTGCATGCTATTTTCACTTATTTATTTGTTTGCTCTTTTAAACCCAAGCTTTTTTTTGTATACTTCTATGTGAAAAATCTCTATCGGTCGACGAGAGTATGTATCGGGAGGTTGTAGGGGGCCTAACCTCACGACATACTATTTGACTTTTGAATTTCTACAATGAGGTAGAACTATGGGATATTACTTCAAAGCAACCTACACAGGTTGATGTACCAAACAGCGCTTTTCAGTGCATCCGCCTCTTATCTCCAGGCGTTAACGGGATTTTGTTTTTTAAGTTCAGGTAGGGAAGGGGGAGTGTGTAGGGAGTACGACGGGGTTAACAGCCTAAGTGCGTACAAGGGGTATTCAAGGTGTTGAGTGGAACTTTCTATATAACTTCGCGCATTAATCCAACAAGCCAGGTTGCGTGGAAATTTGCTTTTTAAGATTAGATGATGAGCTAAAGCTTTGGATGCTTTTCAAGCACACTCGAGATACTGAGTAAAATATACGAAGAACGATCTACGTTTAATGAATTATGAGAAATCGAGATTTATAATTTCATTGTCAGAAAAAGAAGAAGCTTTGAGCCCTCTAAGGATTCGGCTTTATCCCAAAAGAATTTGATATTATCAAGAGCATATATACAGTCTGATACGAATTCGTCACACCTTTTCATGCCTTCATCAATGGAAAAGATGACGTGGGGGTCAACCGTCACACACGTAGGTTCACAGATCCAATACATTCTCTCAAGTGTCGAAGAAACTTGTTTCCGCAGCATAGAAGTGAATAAGACGACATTCGTTTGGCTTCTCTATACTTTTCCAATTCCCATGCGTTTCCATTTCAGGACGGTCGTTTTCCTCCGAATATGCTGGGTAAAATTTTCACTGTCCTTTTGGGGAAGCTTACCCTCAGTGGTAACTTCGTTTTTCATATTGTGTTTCTGATGATTGAAATGTGATAGAATGATAGTAGGTAATAGTTCAACAGAGGACTCTTTATTCATCGACATTGATTGTGGTTATTTTATTGGATTGAAACTATATTAATATCCATATTTGTATGCTCATATGATTGTGGAATTGAACGCATTGCTTCCAATTTATTGCTGATGCTGCCATCACAATGGCTGTGAGGGAACACAAACATACCGTCATACGTAAGGAAAATGCCAATAGATTATGCCTCTTTTTATTTATAGCTCATCGTTGGGGTCATGCCAACATATAATCAATTTATGAAAGCGGTTGGTCAGTTAGATGTGGAGAATTTGCGCACTTTTTTGCATGCTGCAGAATTAGAAGCAGCAGCTATTTGTACGCGTTCAAATGTAGAGAAAAGTTTTCACGTATTGCGCGATAGTCGATTTTTTCATTCTGCATCAATCGTGTAACACTAAAGCAATTTTTTTTCTTAAATTTTTTTGTTTGGAAAATTAGTGCAATTGTAATATGAAAGCGTTTTTTTTTTCATATTTATTGCTTGACGCCAATTTATGAAAGCGGCTGGTCTAAAGAGCCTAGAGCAAAAACATAGATTATTGTCCCATAGTTCTAAACTTGACCAGATATGAAATAGAACTCAGGCAACGTAGAGTAGATTCGAATTTTCGATCATACTCAAATATTTATATTATACTGGGCAATATTTTATTCTAATTATTTTATTGATTTGTACTGTATATCACATAGGGTACTTTTACTAAAAGCGCAAAAAAAAAACGAGAATATAACTGTCAAAAAGTAGATATTTCTATGGAAATCATTTTTTAAATAATGGATTTTAAAAAAAAGAGTACAGTCTAAAGGTTCTTTGAAACAATTGTTGCATTTGTGATTAATAGGTCAGGCAAAGATGACTGATTTCAAAGTTACATCTTTCGCATTATTATTTTCCATTTTCTTCATAATGATCTATTTTTTCAGTTGCCAAAAACTGTTCACATATATCCTACCATTCCTTATAGTGTAGGAAAAAATCATTTCTATACGCGCTTTATTAAATTTTCAAAACTTTATTTTGCGTTTATTACGTTGCTTTCTCAACGCTTCATAGTTGCTTTCATTGTTTTCATCGCATTTAATATGTTCTCTTATATACTTTTTTATGATTTCATGTTTCACGTATTTATTATTTGCTTATTGTGGAGTGTTCGCTGATTTTTTTTTCAACAATCTATTGGAATTTGTGATTTTATTTATTTATTTATTTATTTTTTGTTAAATTCAGTAATTAATTATTCCGAAAGGCTCATTAGAGAAAAAACTTTATGCACACTAAAATCCGAAGTTAATATTTTGCTTTATCTTTAACTGAATGCATAGTAAACTGATATCATGTGATTTTGATGTCAGTTTGGTGATTGTTCATAGCTTTGTCTACTTTTAGCTGCATTCAAGCATTTAATTCGAATAAACGGAAAATAATTCAATATCGGGCGTTAGATCGAATACTCTCTAGGATGTTGTGTTGATGATACCGCACAGATACACTAATTGGGAGAAAAACAAACACACCGTTCTTGATTGATCGATTAGCTTTCTGGGACGTTTTGAAATATATAGCCGCTTCCATTACACCATTAAATTTATTGATGAACTTCATGTTATTATACTGCCGCATATTGGTTTGTCTAAAATATTCACGTTTGGAATATTGTAGAATGTGGTGACGTTTTGTAAAGAATTTCAAAAATACAATCCCCATGCTGGATATTCGCCTATAAAATTTGAGCTTTTCTTGCTGATGTTGCAGTACTTCACATCAACGATGAATAAAAGGCGCAGATAAAAGGGTTGTGGATTGTCGTGATCGTCGTGCTTGCCACGGCCTAACAAATAACAGAAAAAATTCTTTGGATCTAAAAATTTCAAACAGTTTGGGCCGTTCATTAATGCTCCTCCTTTAATTTTTTTCCTAATTTTTCTGCAATTTTTTCTGCTCGGTTCACGAGCATTTCAGAAATATATTGAATTCCGATGAGATTCACAGTGTTTTTGAACAATACGCTGAATTTCCGAAGGCATTCTCGAAAATATTAGCGGAAAATTGAATTTTTGCCAAATTTGTGACTTCAAATTTCTATATAATTTTTAAAAGATAATTTTATTCGGTTGGATTAATCGCTTCTTCAAATAAAAAACACTGCGGCGTCAATATATAGTCAAATGTTTATATAGTTTGGAGCGCATCAAATCGATTGCGTTACGCCTGTGACGTATCGTTAGTGCAATGTGTAAAAAGTTGATAGGATGTTACCGAAATCTTCGTTTTTTTTCGAATGTACTTTTGGGAATCCGTTTCATAAAAGTGCACTGGAGCGACTCCGTGTTTATGTTTGTGTGTATGCAGGTGTATGTCTGTGTGATTGGTAGTTGCAGCTAATGACCACTGAGGCCATAGTTGTTGGAATTATTGGGCACATCATACGATACCTTCTCAGATCATATTACCCATCAACTTATGAAGTACAGAAGCCATAAACGATGTCTCTTAGCGTGTCAAACGCAAACATAGGAGAGGAGCAAAGGTTTGTTCAGAACAAATATAGTTTCGTGATTTGAACCAATGACCATGTCTTTATGATTCCGTTTATACCACAATGAATATTTGAATGCTTTGAGAGGAGAGGTAGAAACAAAAAATGCAAAGAGCAGCGGATTGCAGCACCATCCTTCAATATTTTGAGCCTGTTAGCATGAGAAGGTTGAAGGAATAGAGCTGAAGCACATGGCAGGAATTGATTGAAGTATATAATAAGTAAATGCCATTGCCAAGAATAGCGAAGGATCGTCGCTCGAGTTCCTGTTGATTCTTGCGGTTACGTTTCTGCCTCTTTCTTCGAACTAAACAGCTTTAGGCATTTGAATGCGAAAAATCTGGTTGACTCGCAGGATAAAGGTTTTTTTTGTAGAAGAACAGTAAAAAGGTCTGATCAGTTAAATATGATATCCATGTTCTGCATTTTCAAATTTTGATTCCATTTCAGAAGTTTCATTGCAATTGGCCACTGTCTTTACACATATTTGAGACTGGTATTGAAATATACATGAAGTAACAATGGAAAAACTCCGCTTTTATCCTGAAAACTCATTGTATAATATCGTAAATTCCAGTATCGTTTGTGAAGAATGATGATGAGGGGTTCTCATAATGTCTAGTGATGTTGTTCTCGAGTCCACTGGAATCCTGAAACATGAGAATTTTATGGGTGAGTTGGGCATAAAGTGTACCGTTGACTTTCTTTCTGCTTCCATTTTTGAAAATTTGCGTAAGCAGGTTTTTGCTCATCCACTCATATGTGAATAAAAGTGAGCTTTTGAATGCAAAAAGTTTTATAATGATTTATTTTATGAAACGGCACATTGATAGTTGTGATGCTATTGTTTTCGAGAATTCATCCAACCAGTCAATGTGATACCTAGAATTGCCAAACCTGCATATCTTACCTGTCGGTTGTTATGCTCATCCCCATATTCAAGAGTAAATGTCCTCTATATAAAGGTGTAATTACTTATCTCTATTTATTTAATTTCTCGATTTTCTCTAATGAGCTGTCAATGTTGATTCTCACTGTGATTGCATCAACTTCGAGGAAATGTGTTGAAGTCGCCTCTGAAAGGATTCCAAGATCTCACCATCAGATATTTTACCTATGAACATTCATATCTATTACAATGCAGAGTGGTAGAGATGGATATTCTCGACGATATGTACTTTTAATTAACGTTATGGCTGTCAAATAATTTCCTATTTATATTCATATTTCGGCTTATGACGGCTCGCCGACTATTTCTTTGCGATACGGTAGAATTGCATGATGACGTTTTGCAGGGAATATTTTTATTCTCAAAATTCAGCAAAACGTATTTTTTCAAGAAACCGGTATTCAGACAAAAACCAGTATTTTCAGTTGTCTTTAAATAGATCATTTTCCATTCTGTAATAGAAAAAAAAGAAAGGAAAAGATATGTTTTACCTTTTTTCCAGGGAAGGTGAAATTTAACTGTGATCATGGTGGTTCTTCTTCAAGAGTGCTCAGATCGCCATAAAATTACGCGGCTAAGATTTCTGAAGCATGGGGGTGCCAAATATAATACATTTTTTAGATCCCAGTCATGAAGTGCAGCCCTTTTTTTAAAAATTTATAACCTCGTACCTGAGCACTCAATGCCCTTCCGCTTCATATTTTAAGGAATTCATAGTGAGTGCTTTACACAAACATCAGATTCATCAACGAATTTCACGTATTGCATAATGCGACATCGATGTCTTAAAATTAAGGATATATGAGTATAGTTTCTTCAATATACATTTTATGCTTCTTCTTTGGGATTGTTGCTTCAGAAAATCCAGAAAACTCAATCCTGACTTCCCGCAGTGTCCAAAAAGTTTTTAAGCGAGTTTTATTGTTTCCCATTAAGTTATGCGCAAAGTTTCCCATTATTTGATGAGTTGATATTGAAAATACCGGATAATTTTTGGGGGATTTAAAAGGACAGTATGGCAAGATCAGGTGTATGATGTATTTGTGTGGTTCCAATTGTGTCGTTCCGTATTTCAATAGTCGGTTCTTGATGGTTTTCAAATTTTTAAGTGCGGTAGTGTGGTGGCGAGTTGTCGTTTATGTATGGCTTTCAGTTATTCTCATAGACAAATTGGTTGGTAATAATTATTCACAGGAATGAAACAGCTTGTTTTTCGAAAATAGACTTTCATAGCAACTTTCTCAAAGGTAGCCTTTTTGATGTCATACCTATATGAAAGGATCTTTCATTTCGACGTCAAGTGGTTTATCTGCCTATCGCAGTTTTACGTTTTGTTCTTCCGTATAGAATCTAGAATTAGAATCAATTCTTGCTCATATTTCCCTTTAATTTAGAAAATTTCCGGAAAGATTGATAAGCGAAGCTAAAGTAACGAAAAAGAACTATATGCATTTGCTATTAAAACAACTTACCTTTCATCTGAAAAAATACGCACATTGTGGCTTGATATGTTGTTGTATGCTTATGGGCCTCCTTGATTCATAAATGGTGAACTCATGAATAATGATTCACTGCTATATATCTTTAAATCCATCAACCATTCCACAGATTATCCACGCATACGTACTTGGCGGAAAAAAATGAAAAATGAGGAAAAAGCGAAAAATGGAATAATTCGAGTTTTGCATGAATGAAGCAAACCTCATGTATCGATTTTATCACTGTATCAAAGAGGCCGTGAATAACCTTGTAAAAAGTACTTAACCGTAACTATGAGCATTTCAGCATATAGACACAAAAGGTGATGCTTTTGCAAACTGGAGCTTTTTTTTTTTTGAAGAGAGACTAGAGGGGGAAACTGTTTATTGTGGCCTGATAATTGTATCATATAGGCTTGTTAATGAGTCTATAGCATCATAATCAATACTGCATGAACTAGAAATCAATAGTATAACCATGAAATCGATAGTTCACCTGAATCGATCGCGCATTATGGACTTCACATTGCGGATTTCAGAAAAGCTGGTTGTCATAGCGACGATGCTGTTCCCGTATGTAGGGTGGTGGAGCGTGTATTCAAAAAACATCAATCCTGTTGTCATATATATACGTTTATCAATTATACCCCCAAGATGTGCCATTCTTTTAATATTTTGAAATATATAAGAGGAGTTTTTCTTTCTAATTTACTAAAACACGCAAAAAATAATGCGAAGCCAGGTGGTTGCTACTTCTTTTGCAAATGGAGTGCCTCATTGTATCATTTGAAGCGGTTTTGCATTTATGATTCCTATGGTCTCACACCGTCTTGTCTCATTTCTTCGAATATTATTTTCATATTTGCTTGTCCGTTCATGCTATTTTATTTCACTTCGATCTTTATATTTTTTT
>JAAVTS010003277.1:10049-20752 GCA_022845575.1 Baylisascaris ailuri | reverse complement strand
GTGAACACTGGCAAGCCGGTCATCTTCGGTATAAGTGTGGCAAATTTGGAGTCTACGAAATACTTGGTAGGCCAAATGTTTAACAGTAATAAAGCATATTTTGCCATATTTGCATGCGATAGAATCTTAAATTGATAGACAATCCTTAAACTGATATAAATTAGATCAATGGCTATCAATTCAATGGTGCCATAAATTCACCGCCTAATTTGGGAAAAAAAGCGCAAATTTAGAAAAAAGATCCACAAAATACAAGTTATATGATAGTCTGCTTTAACATTGAGAATATATTTTTTGATATTTTCCCCCAGCACATCATCGTCACTTGCAATCGTCGATATGACTTCTATATCAAACGTCCAAGGTGGTCACCTTGTTAATCCATATATTTTTAAGAGATAAATAGAAAATTTTCATATACTTTTAAGAGGTAAATAGAAAATTTCCATATATTTTTAAGAGATAAATAGGAAAGCGCATCAAAAAAAGCTGCGCGAGTGGCACTGCTTTCAACGCCTTTCCTTGAAAAACAAACCACATATACATGCTCTGAAATTAAAAAAAAAATTTTTTTTTTGCGCCTCATCTCGATCATCATCTCCAAGTGCCGTAAGCGCGCAAAAGGTGTGAATCCTAACGAAACTGTGCCGCATGCTTAAGCGTTATGAAATCATATCCACCCAGTTTCAATGCCTCAGCTTTTTTATTACACGCATTGAAGTAAGTGGAAAGACAGAAAGATAAACAGACAGACGGATGGACAGACAGACATCTATACTCACATGCACAGGTATGACGTTGCCATCGACCATAAACAGTGGAAGTTGTGGTCACGTAATTACGGTGATCCATGATTTCCGCCTCTCTCGGATCTAGAAAAAACAAATTCCAAAACCATATATGAAAAATCTATTTCATGAAACAAAGCGGAAAATTTCTACAAGTTGGGGAAATTTTTTTTTCGTATCATAAGAATGGTTTCTTTCCAAAATAAACGTTTCCTTCAGCTTTTTTCAATACTTTTTGTCTTTACTTAATACAATAAGTAAAAATAACAGTCAAATTTATGATAACAACGGCGTTTAGAATTGCAATATATCGTATCATAACATAGTGTAATATCGACATATAAAACGATATGTTTAATTCGCTAAAATTTTTGAATTTTGATTACTAAAAATTCTTTCAATTCGCTAAAACTACAATAAATTTGGATAATTCGTTGAAATTGAATTTTCGAATTTTCAAAAATAACGATCAAAAAATAAATTTTTTATCTATTTGTAAAATTCTTGGTACGATTACTATAAATAAAATCTGTTCTACAATCCGATTTCTTCGATAGAAAAAAATTTTTTTAACTTTTATAAAAAAAATTAAAGATGGATTTTTTCAATTCCTATAAAAATATATCCCATTTGCAATGTATTGAAAGCTAATTTTTTATAATTTTTTAAAGGTTGTCGTACCAATAAAGAGAAGACATTGGAAATTGGCGAAACGTATGTAGACGATAATGTTGCGCATCAATGCTTTCAAAAAGGTTCAGCTATCTATTATCGACAATCTGTATGTGGCATTCTTGGACAACCCGATTGTGATAAACTTTCCACCGTAAGTTTATATTAAATATAAACAATCAGAAATAATTAAAACAAATAAATAAATAAAATTTTTTTTGAGTAATCATAAAAAAACAATGAGCTTTTCGCTTCTCATTAGATAACAATTACTACAAGCAAAAAATTGATAAAATGATATGATAAAATTTTCTTATTGATGAAATTATTCATACTCAAAGATTTCAATTGATTTCATTAATATGCAAAAACATCAACGATATTAATTTATCAATGTTTGAGGCATTTTGAGGAAGCTTATAATAATAAATCAATTAGTTATAGTATGACTTTTATTCTCAATCCAAAAAGGCTACAAAGTATATATGAGAAAAACAATTATATATTTAGGATGTTGTTCCTCAATCTAAAACGTCATCCACGCCGAGTGGAACTCTCGACCAATCTGAAGGGATGCCTGCTGTAGGTTTTTTTCACTTTTTAATATTTAATATCTAAGTGAAACCAAGGCACTTGAATTTTTGAATGCGTTATGGGAAGTTAAGATCTCCTACATCCTTTTTTTTCTCTTTATGAGACTGTCGACTACTCTTCCTATAGCCTACCAATTAGAATAATACTATGAGAGCTATCAAAAACGTTGATCGTTTCTTAAGTTATAACGAAGATTCCTTCAGCTATTTTAATCTTTCCGCAAACCTCCGACCGGTTACCTGTGTACCTCAAGAAATGCCACTGAATCTCCTTGGAAAATACGTTTCGATTGGTCAATTATTCACAGAAAGGAATTTAGAAAAGAAAAAACTCGTTTATTTTTAAATTCCCGCTACTTTCATAGTGACTTTGAAAAAAATATTAAATCCGCGAAATTTTAGATGCAGTCTTTTTATCAATAACAATAACTAAAGCATAAAGTTTAATACGTTTTAAAAACGAATAAATCTTATTAGTTAGCAGCCGCTGGATTACCGGAAGGATGGAAAATAGTGGACTCTAAGGGAAATCCAATCCCATTATCGTCAATACGAGTGATTTCGAGAACGTTACCGGTTGTGAGTCAACGAACTCTTAGCGCTACGGTAGGTTCCCCACACCTTACGTTTCAAGCACGACTCATTCCAAAGCAGTATACAGTTCTTGTGTATGAAATTATTTTCAGCATTCAATTTTCATCTAGAATATTTCATAAAAATTCACATATATGGAAAGACGGAAAGAAAGTTGAAAATAACAGTAATTTTTTGATTACCCAAAGAAAAAAGGTTAAAAGTATTTCAAAGTTTTCAATTGCATTAGTATTCTTAATTTTGAATAGAATGAGAAATAACATTGAATAAAAGCGGTGAAAATTTTTCCATTGAAATTTTCATCCCATTTGCCCGAAACCTTTTGAATTTTTTCGAGAAAAAATTTTGGAAAAATTGACTTCATTAAAAGGCCCACGGTGTGAGCTTGTTATTCTATGCTTGTTTTGCCATATTTTACACTAGAAAGTTTTATTTCAAGTTGAAGAAATACTTTCTTCTCGCTAAGTTTTGAGCGGAAATAAACGTGATCTTTTTTTGCCTTATCACTATAGATTAATCAATGGTGATATGATAACAAGTATTAGAGTTACTCCTTAAAATTCTCCCCTCCGCCTCTCTCTCCTCCCCAATGAATACGAAATTATTTGTGGGCAAAAACATTCTTAACTGAGCGTTCAAAAGTGACCAGCTCCCAAATAATAACATATAGTATTAATATTTTTTGGTATATCCTTCATCATACGTTTGAGTACTATTTAATGTTTGAACTTGCAGCGATGAAATTGAAAAAAAAACGGCTGATAAAAATTGAAGACCCTTTGAATAAAAACTTCTACTTGAATATAAGCTTCACCCTCTGGTACTGTAAAAAAAAATTTGCGAAGCATTCAAATGCCAAAGTTTTTGCACTCCTGGCTTCTATTCAAACGAATACGATATATCAACTCATCGGGATTTCTTATGCCTATTTATAGGCGAAAAATTGTTTTCTGAATTGTTTTTGAAATATTTTATGTAGTATTTGTTGAAGTAAGGAAATCGAATAGACTTTATAAGATTTTAAAAAATAGAATAACGTATAAGCTAGCAAACATATAGTTAGATAAAGTTGTACACGAATACCAAAGGGAGGGAAGCGAGGATTGGAGAGTCTATGCCCTGAAATATTGGTTTAATTACTCAAATTCAAGCCTAAATGGCATAAAAAGGCATAATAAATAAATAGCAAGATATGAAGAGCATTATTATTTGTGCTAAATAATAGCCATCGCATATCACCATATTCCAGCAAAAAAATCATCACAACTGAAATGTTTAGGTATTTTTCAGCTGTAGGCTTTCAGTGAGTGAAGCTTTGTCTGCAAAATGCGAGTTGAATAAGATAGCGGCTGATAAATGTGTAAGGTTTGTCACTTCCATAACGTCTTTCATCCTCCTTTCCGGAAGTATCAGTAAAAACAATCAGCTATAAAGATAGACATTTTTCATCACCAACGACCGAGGAAGCCTAGTTTTATATTGCTATGTGCAAAGAAGAATTAAGAGCTAAATACCAATTGCCGTGTGAGTAAAACTTCCGATTGTATAGCAGTTTATGGAAATTATTTTTGCATGAGCAGAAAAAGCAACAACGTCGTAAACGTCAAACCTCTGTTGGTGTTGCATCAGCGATACCTGTAGACGTGACGTCGTCAGAGCAAAGACGTAGAAACAAAGGTGCACGCATTGTTGGTGTTGGTACTGGCTCAACGAGTTTAGATTCAAGAAGACCTACTATCACTATTGGAGATCAAAAATACAAGGTAAGAATTTAGTTAACACATAAACACCCGAAACAATTTCCAACATCAAATAATTCTTAAGTTTTTGCAATTCGATACAATTCTTTGCAATCCTAAAAACTAATTTTCAATCCGGTTTCAACTTATTGCGTAATCCCCCGAGATGGATATAGAGTACGATTTCGTTGATTCTTTTTAAATGAGCGGAAAGGCAACGATCGTACACCGTGCTATCCTTCTTAATCAACATTACCATGGCTTTTTTTTTCTCTACCATTTCTAAGCAAAGCTTGTTGGTTCTCAAAGCTTGAAACTCAAAGTTTCAAGCTCAAAGTTCAAAGTTTTCGAGTGAAGCTCAAGCTTAAAACTCAAAGGTGGAAAGAGCAATGATGAATTCAGATACTATTTCAGCCAGGAACCGTAGCAGGAACTCGAAGTGAAGTAACTTGGTCGGGAAAGGATCTGATACACCACGGTAGACGAATCGCTGTTGGCCCTGGCACGTTCACTTTTGGAAATTCACCAAGTGGTTCCTTTGTTAAAAAATCAAATTAACACTCACAGTGTTCGAATAATACAATTAAAACATATGGTAGCAAACAGATCGGGAACATGTCATATCTGCATATATAGTAAACGCTTTTATACATCTGAATATAGGTGTAATTTCAGGTATAACTGAAGGTGGAAAAGTATAAATCTTCCATCTATACCCGTCTGCCAGACAGGCGGACAGGCAGATAGGCAGACAAACAGACAGACTGGCAGACAGACAGACGGAAAGAAAGCCGGAAAGCAGGAACATAGAGGCAAATACAGAGACGAGTATACAGGCTGACAGGCAGACTGGAAGACAGACAGACAGGTAGACAGACACGCACACGGGGGGACACAGACGGGCATAAGGCTGACAGGAAGGCCAAAAGACAGGCAGGCGGGCAGACAGGCACACAGGCAGGCGGACGGAAAAAGGGACGTATAGCCAGGCAGCCAGACAGACAGACAGACAGAAAGAGGGACGGACATAGGAGCAGACAGGACAGGCAGGCAAACGGGCAGACAGGCGGACAGACAGACAGAACAAAAGGGCACGCAGGCAGACAGACAGGCAGACAGACAGATAGACAGACAGATAGATACGCAGAGAGAAGCACACAGGCGGGCAGACAAGAGAAGAGACACAGCTAGACAGCCAGACAGAGGCACAGACAGGCAGGCAGAGAGGGACGCACGAAGAGGTGGACAGGTGGACAGGTAGGCAAGCGGGCAGACATGCAGACGGATATACAGACAGAGAGACAGGCAGGCAAGCAGACAGAGAGGTATACGAGCGGATAGAGAGATGGATGGGTAGAGAAGCAGACAGACAGATGAATATACAGACAGGCAGGCAGGCAGACGATCAGGCAGAGAGACAGGCAGACGGGCAGACAGACAGGCAGACGGACAAAAGGACAGGTAGACAGATATGCAGGCAGAGAAGCAGGCAGACAGATGGATAGGCAGACGGCCAGACAGAGAGACCGACAGACAGGCACGTAGGCAGACAAATAGGCATACAGACGGGCAGGGAGATAGACAGGCAGACAGGGCACTAGCAGAAAGGCGGACAGGAAGAGAGGCAGGCAGGTATATAGACAGACAGGCAGGCAGGTGGACAGAGAGACAGGCATAAGGCTGACAGGCAGACCAAAAAACAGACGGGTAGACAGCCACACAGGCAGGCGGAGAGAAAAAGGGGCATGCAGCAGGGTGGCCAGTCGGCCAGTCAGCCAGCTAGACAGACAGACAGACAGAGACGGTAAGAGGTGGACAGGCGGACAAACAGGCAGGCAGGCAGAGAGGCAGACAGGAAAGCAAGTAGACAGGCGGTCAACAGACAGGCAGACAGAGAGAGAGGGACAGAAAGGCAGACAGGCGGACATGCAGGTGAACAGGCAGACAGGCAGACAGACACACAGACAGAGGGACAGGCAGGCAGGCAGACGGGCAGACAGGCGAACGGGAAGACGAGGTGGCAGACAGACAGGGGAAGACACGCAGAGGGGCAGGGAGGCAGACAGGCGAGCCGAAAGTCAGATAGACACGCAAAGAGACGGAAAGACAGACAAGAAACAGACAGATGGAAAGGCAGCTGAAAAGACAGACAGAGACAGACGGGCAAACAGAGAGACAGGAATACGGGCCGGCGGGCAGATAGAAAGACAAACAGACGGGCAGAGAGACAGCCACAGAGAAGGGCGGGCAGAGAGACATACAGCCAGACAGTCGGACGGAGAGACAGGCAGACAGGGAAAGACGGACTATGAGCCAAACAGGCGGACAGGCAGGCAAACAGGCAGACAGGCAGACAGATATGCAGAAAGAAAGACAGGCGGAGAGGCAGACACTCAGACATTCGGACTTGCAGACAAGCAGACAAGCAGGCGGGCAGGCAGAGAGGTAGCCAGACGAGCGAAGAAGCAGACATACGGACAAACAGAGACAGGCAGACAGGTAGGCAATCAGACAGTGATAGATGGGCAGACAGAGAGTGGGATGAGCAGAAAGGGAGAAAGACAGACAAGCGGATAGACAGACAAACGGATAGACAGACACACGGGCTGACTGGCAGACAGACAGACAGACAGACAAGTAGGCAGATTTGTAGACAGGAGGACGGGCAGACGGGCAAACAGACAGACGGACAGGGAGGCAGGCAGATCGACAGACAGGCAGACGGGCAGGCAGGCAGAGGAGATAGTCAAGCTGGCAGAGAGCCAAGCAGACAGACATACAGCCAGACAGGTAGACAGACAGACGGACCTACAGAGAGGCGAAAAGGCAGGGAGAAATGCAAGCAGGCAGACAGACAGGCAGACGGGCTGACAGGTGGACAGATAGACAGCGAGAGAAACGGGCAGAGAAGCAGGCAGACAGGCAGACAGGCAGACAGGCATAAGGCGGAGATATATCTGAGCAATTGAGCCGTGACAGAAGTGTCCGATAGCATAAATGACAGAGTATGTATTGAAAACATGCACACTGTTATGAAGCCATTCTCGAGAGAACATCGAAACATTTTATGAGGATCAATAAATAAAGCAAGCGACAATATTTAACTATCGATCACAATTGGGAATGTGGAAGATCTGTAGAGGTCAACAGTTAGAAGTGCTGTAATTAATACCAATTCAGATCCATATTCACACCGCATGGGCCATTATAATCTCCTTTATACTGATGAATAGCGGGTTTTTTCCAACCGCCAAAAGATTTGAAATTGCGATAATCCTGAAATAAAAAACTGTGAAAATTTTTAATGTGTAAAAAATAATAATAAAAAACCTCAAATTTTTCAATGCTTTAAAGAAAATATAAAACACATCTTGTATAGTAATGGGGTGTTCTTTGATGACCAATGAAAACCCGTCCGCAGGTGAAGTCGACACCGCTATGCCTCACTCGCCGGACGAGTGCTGTACCGCTGAGCCACCGCGGACGTTATCATCACTCATCAATCTCGTGTTATGAACTCCCAATGCTATCTACCTAATTCCTATCTTCAACTCGTTGATCTTTTGCTGCGCACCTGTCGTACCATTTCACCTTAACAAATATAATCAGTCATCACTAATTAAAGAAGCATTTTTGGCGATAGGTGAATTATTATTTACGGTCAGTTCCCACTTCTTCGTCTATTTAGCTGCTCATATAAAACTACCAAGCACATAAAACAACAAATAAATATTTCATCATAATGCATCCCCCTGTTATAATTGATATGCTTTGTATATGTCAATGGCTATTTATTGCTCAATGGCCAGTTGATCACATTCCTTGGATATTTTCAATAGACATTTGTCAAGATATGAGGAAAATCTCATCTCTTCTCAGTTAGGACGTGAATGCTGTTATTAATGTGCAAATTTTAGAAAACTTACCTGAATACCATCGTAATAAGCCCACCAAAGTGGATAACCGGACATTTCGGTCCAGTCAAGACCAACGATTTCTTGCCAATTGTAGTAATTTGTGTAGATACCAACCGAAACGCCCATCGACTGAAAGAATTGCAATTTCTAATAATTCAGCACGAAAATTTATGAACTTTTTTCACAATCACTGGCATTCTTTTTTTACACTTCAATAGCTTATTTCCACAAATATCGCAAGCAATTTTATAAAGAATGAGAGAGAAACAGCATAGGAATTCGGAAGTTTCTATCCTTTGAATAGCAAAAAAATCCCCCTCCCCCCAAATATCCTAATGGCTATCTGAAATAGGGCTGTTTTCTTGTTGAACGTTGATATGATTTGCATAGGCAAATAGTTCACTCATCAATAAATTCTAGTTAATATTAGTATTAGAGTAAGTTAGTAAGTAAGTAATAACAATAGTGCGAACTTCTTTTCTCTATAAGTAGTACCATTAGTCGAAATAACAAAGACCGGAAGTAAAAAATGTATGAAAAAAAAGAGATGAAGATCGCCATTTTGCTATCGTTCAGAAACGCAACGTCTCGAACGATACATCTAGATATTGCTAGTGCATGAAATGAAATAATTCTCCATGAAGAGATGTACCATTCAAAAGATAATAAAAGAAATTCTATCCTTATTGCGCCAACTAGCCTGAACTTTTTAAACAAAGTCAAGTAAAATTCTTAAATTCTATAGCCGTAATAAGACGATATGATGGCCACATATGAATATATGCATCCCCTCTCTCCACCTTCCATTTTTGGATTAGTGGAAAGAAGTTACTGCCTCTAGCACTATGGTTAAAAATTGAACGATCAACACAGATGCCCGCTGAAGATGGTATTTGCTGCAAAGATCCGAAAAACTACTGGCGGTGGGGGTAGGGGAGGGGATGCGGTATGGGTGGAGAGAGTAAATAAGACGACCCATTTATCTTGTAAATATTTCTAACCAAATATTGTACCTTTGCTTTATTGACCATATCTCTTATAAATTGTCTATTGTGAGCTTTATTGCTTGGCCATGCGAATCGTTCAATATCCATCCAAATCATTCCAATATTAGCACCGAGTGCTCGAACTTTCTCAATTGTCGCTTGAACCTGAAATATTTTCGCTCATTGCCCAATATTCCACCTTAGCTCCAATCCATCTGAGCTCTGGAAGTGGATTCTGGAACTGATTAGCGCAACAGAAAGGTTTATTCAATTACCCCTAAAAGTACAACTTTATTCACAATTACTAATATCGGGTGAAGTATATCAATTTTTGCTTTATCCCTTAAAATTCATCTAGATAGATTTCAATGTGTTTCCTACGTCCAGATCATCACATTTATTGACGTATCTCTTAACGATATATGAAATTTCTGGAAAGGCGGGTGATTTCTGTTCACTTCAACCAAACTGGTAAGCTTTCTTCATTTAAAATATATTTCTTTAACAACTCGAATGTAAATTACGACACAACAGATATGTTAATAAGCACTATAAAAATTTAAATCATATATTAAAGAGAAGCATTTCTAAATGAATATATTGAAAAACTAATAAACCTGATTGGCAGCTGGTGCACAGGTAGACTTTAGGCATGGGAAGATGTACCCGTCAACGTATCTAATTCCAGCTGTAATGATATCCGTTAGAATAGCAGAAAACAAAAGTTTGGTATAGCTTAGCTCAATTCCAAAGTGCGGTGATACATGTCCTCTCTCTCTCCCTCCCTCTCTCTCTATCTCTTTCTCTCTCTCTCCCTCCCCCTCTCTCTATCTCTTTCTCTCTCTCTCCATTTCTCTCTCAAAAAGCGCATCAGTTCGACCAGATGAGTTATAACACCTCAGTTCGCCAAAAAGATGAGTGAAGAATTTGGAAGATGGGAGTGAATTTGAGCAGAAGCGTTTTTTTGCGGAGGGAAGGATTGAAGTTGAAGAGCAAGAGTGAATTCGAAAAAAAAGAATGGCTAAACATGAGGAATTGGAGGCAAAAATGTCTTATGCAACTTTCAACCATAAAAGAAACGAGCATTCGAGGATAAATTTGAGGGTTTATTCGATATTTGAAATATATTCATTGCTATTTAGCGAATTTAAAGTTGTAATTTAGAAATTCATGTTTTATTTCAGTGAAAAAAAAAAAGAAAATAAATACCTACAAACCTGCTCTAGCATTTTTGATATTCTGTATACCGACATAATCATAATTACCATAACTCTTCCATACTCGTCCAATAAAGAAACGAAAACCATTATTATAGAGGCATTTAAATGTGTTTGTTGACATCTCTTGAATTGCGTCCAAACCAGTTGTTGCGAACGCAATATTTGATATAGCAATTAGGCATATTAGTACAAAA
>JAAVTS010003276.1:4400-20756 GCA_022845575.1 Baylisascaris ailuri | reverse complement strand
AAAAAAAAAAAAAACAGAAAATATCCCCAAATGCTGAAGAAAACATCTTTACTACGTCATAAATAAAAAATGATATTGAACCACAAAGACTGTAACGAGATTCCCAAAGATTCGGAAAGCATAAACGAACCAGCTGCATATTTCGGATTGTTACCAACAATGCCAACGGTTCGTCCATTCATACGCGCAAAACCGACGACAATGTTCTTCGCATAATCGGGCATAATCTCAAAGAAGTCTCCCTCATCGACCAATGCGTGCACTACGTCCAACATATTGTATGCCGCAGTACTCTCAAGTGGCACTACCGTGTCCAAACTTGGTACATCACGGTCCCTTAATATATCGCAAAATAGTCCACAATGAACTGAAAACTCCAATCATTTAAAAACTAGCATATAACATAACCACACGGGCATAAAGAAAAATAGACAATGAGGAGGACAAGAGTGACCAGCAAGATAACTGACCATGGGTCGTCGCAGGCACGAATAGGTGCCTGGTCGTTGTTCGATAGTGGCAAATAGTTGACCAAGTCGCGAATGTTCTGCAGTGCTTCAACATCGTTCTCAAAAGCGCCGTGAGCCACACCTAGATTACGAATCCCATTTGTAACATTTTTCCTGAGTTTCTGTTGATAAATAAACGACAAACAATCAAACAGGCGTTCGCTTTTCTCTACTCAAATTGTAATATCACAAATCTAATAGGAGAACATACCGGAGGTAGCAGTGTGAGTCTTGGCTCCACCGAGTTCTTCCTGTGTGACCTCCTCGTTAGTGACAGCCTTCACAACATCGGGGCCAGTAATGAACAAGTAGGAGGTGTCCTTGACCATGAATGTGAAATCAGTCAACGCTGGTGAGTATACAGCACCACCGGCGCATGGGCCCATGATGAGCGAAATTTGTGGGATGACTCCCGATGACATCACATTCGCCTTAAAAATTATTGTCGTATTGGCGAATAATAAGATTACAAAATGTTGTTTTTATTTGATGGCAAAAAAAGATGTGACAAAATATATTGCGCTAATTATACAGCTGCCATTTTAAAATTTTATTAACATAAGATGAGTGGAACTATTTGCTGTTTATTGATATCAATCCCACTCGTCTCTCCTTCCTAACATAGTATAAATAATAACTACTTGGTGACCGAAATCACTTACACGTCATATTATCCACAACGACATTCAATGAAGCGATCAGAGCGATCCATGATGCAAAAATAAGCAATGAAATCTTTCATATCTTCACGTTATAATTCGACCGAAACACTACGGCACCAAGATGCAAGTAAGTATAAAGAATATTGCGTAAAAACAATAGCATTCAATCAATTAATTTCTCTAATATGAAAGATGAAAGCAAAAGAACACCTGGAAGATGTCAGCGTAACCGGCGAGTGATTCCACACCCTCCTGAATACGCGCACCACCTGAATCGTTAAGGCCGATAACAGGGGCACCGACTTCCAACGCACCCTACAAGCAATCGTTAAATTTGCCTATTTACTCAGTCACTTTATTTTTCCATTCGCCCTAAAGAAGAACATTCAAATTTAATGGGCGATATATGCTCTCCCAATATGACCCATGTGCATAACTAAGGACTATAACTGCATAACTAAGGACTCTCTAGGTATACACATACCTCCTTTAACGACGTTTAATAGCTTCTCTCGCAAATATGAGCAAAACTCAACATGACAGTATCGTCTTAACAACCGCAGAAAATATCATGCTCACAACGTTGAATCATTGACGAGTTTAAATTAAGAGAAATTAAAAAAATTAGAATTTTAGAATTGCCAATTTTCCTGTAAGGAAGTGGGAAAAAATTCCGAGAGAATCAACCTAAAATGCTTGGCATCAACCTGTAATTCATATTTTCCTACTTCATATTCCCCAAAAAAAGTAGAAAAGCGAAGAACTGTGAGATAAAAAACTTCATAAAAACCTTCATGATTTTGCAGATCTTATTGGCATGAACAGACGAAAGACTGCCACCAAAGACTGTGAAGTCCTGTGAGAAGACAAATACCGTACGACCAGAAATCATTCCACGGCCAGTCACAACACTGTCTCCCGGGTACTGCAAATAAAATAAATGTACGTTTATTTAAACAACAATATCCACTGAAAATTACACTTATTCCAATATGTAATTAACGAATTCCAAATTTTATCCAAGACGATTAATCCTATATCTAATAATGGTGAGAAAGCAATGCAATTTCCAAAAAAAAAAAAAATCCTTATAGAGGAAATATCGTGGAAGAAGTAGAGATTTGAACACAATAATATAACGCAGATGCTTTCTAAATCAGTCAAAAACGTACTCGCTCCTTCTCCATGCCGAAGTCGTGGCACTTATGCTCCACAAACATATCGTATTCGACGAACGTTCCTGGGTCAAGCAGAAGTTGAATACGCTCGCGCGCGGTCAACTTCCCCTGAAAATACAGGCGTGAATTTCATGAGTTCAGCGAATCGCCATTCCCCAGTAGATAAATATTCCAAGCACATAACAGATATGTAGTCCGCAGGTTTCCCCTACGGAAACGAAGAAGCATACCCCCGACTGGCTGTACCCAACAGTACGCCAAAAACTTCCGAATGAATGAAAGGGCTGTATCAAGCGCAAACAGTCGAAGAACGGTAAAAAAAATGCAACATTTCGAGGGAAATAATTTAAGAAATCTTTCTCCGCAAAATTTCTAAATCCGGATAAAAAGTCGCTAGCAATTGAGGAGTAGGATGTAGTCTCTGAATCGTTCTTTGCCTTTTCATGAACCTCCATTTCCAAGGATGTAAGTAAAGATTTAAGGCAATGAACGACTGTCTTTAGTTAGCATTTCTGGAACATTTGTGGCGCTTGTCTCCCCTCATGTCACCATGACTGCATAAATGAACAATCATCTTCAACAACAAAATACTGCATCATTCCCAAGCAGTGAAATTATCGTAGGAAGTTACTGAAGTTTAAGTTCATACGACGATGGCATAGACATTTCAGCTAAAGATTCGTATATGTAAAGAAACTACTCGACTAAATTGCACGGCATTTTTCCCCCATAAAATCTTTTCCGAGCAGACGTGGAGAAGGTGGCTCTTCCTTTCACATGTGCATAGAAGCATCCGCATAATAAACGCTATTCAAGCCATACTCTCTGCTCCCTCTATGCTCTTCTATGTGTACCTCGTGAATTCTATAGTATATATTTGCTGTGATATGCAATTTAAAGTGCCGTAGGAATTTTTGCCCGAATAGAGAAAAGGAAAGCAATGCCGTGGGGAATCTTTGCGCGAACGGGAAACGGAAATATCTGTCAAAAAGAAGACATACTCGTTTATGTTGAGCATCGATCCTCTTCTGTCCGCCTCCAAGCAATGCCCTCGCACGTGTTTCTTTAATATGCTCTTGTACTTTAATCGTATGTGCAATCGTCGATTGGAAACGAATATGCTACAATAAAGGAATCTTTAAGCGATCGAAAAACCAATTCGAGTAAGCAATTAAGTATGTAAAAAAAGATGCATAACAACAAAAGTATCTCTGAGTAAACTTACTAGTTAAAAGGAGGGGCAACGTGGTTAATGTTCTAGTAAATCTTCAAATCATATCACTACTTTTTGTTCCATAACATAGAGGCTAAACAAGCGACAAATGAATCGCCGAGGGGCTTAACGAGCGATAAATGAATCGTCTAGTGAATACGCATGTGAGTTGTAGTGGATGGAAAACTTAAATAACACAGCTCCTCAATTTTGAAGTTCAGATTAATAAGAAGCAAAATTCGGCCGACCAGCCAAACTTATATAAAAAAAACTCCCAGACACAGCTCAGTTGACCACAAAACCCTAATGGACTATGAATTTTTTTCGTTATTCGTCTTCAACGACAGGATATATTATTTTGGAACAATTCTTCATATATCATTTGCATAAATACATTTAATGTCGTTAGAATCGTTTATGCAGATGTATATAACTACCTTTGGCAGACCCAACGCCTGCATGGCCGTTGCTGATGAAGCGAATCGAGACAACATGGCTCCCCTTTGATAGCGGAGGTCTGTTCACCGCCTAAATACAAGAAAAGAAGTTAATGCAAATTCTTTGATGAGTATTCGAACGCTTAACGCGTCATTCACTAAAACCATTTAGTTTAAGCAATCTCAACTTAACAGTAATATCATCATGTGATAATAATGCACATTGCGCATTGATCTTTTTTGATATCCCTAAGAAAGTCATTTGCATATTTGCATACCCCTTCCACGAAAAAAAAATCCATTCACGCCATAAGGGCATTTTGTACTGGACTAGCTATCCGCGCAAGGAATAGAAAGACGGTTCACACCGCTAGCAAGTGGAAAAAACCATTTCAAGATGGCGAATGAGATTTCGTATTCTCTGCAATAAAAATTTTATTAATGCCTGCAAATGCACGCCACAAGAATTATATTTCAGGCATATATGCCGCAATAGGAAATGGGCTACTTCTTTAAACGATCAGAAAATATGAGTGAGCCAACTCAGCAGAAATAAATCTAGAAAATAATCTAAACAAAAGGCTGCAGCGTTGAATCCGATCTGAATAAACGATAATTTCCATTCTGATGACAAGAAGATCTAATACTTAAAAAAAAAACATCAGATATTTGGTAAGCGAAAAACCACAGTTGATGAGTATCTTCACTTGTTTTCATTGAAAATATGAGAAAGGAAGAAAAAAAACAGCGCCTAATATAAAAGTTCTCTACAGCAATTAAAAAGATTGTAAGGGTTAAAATAACATGGTTTCGGTAGGATGCAGTGTCAGACGTTTTTATTACTTAATAACTGGAAAGGGAGAGGAAAGGAACGATGTTTTTGTGACATTATGCAAGGAAGGAGTGCTAATATCGGCTGCTCCCGTGATGATCAATGATTAGGAAAAATGTTTCCGATACTTTTTACAAAAGAGAACACTCTTGCACTACTAACACAATCATAATTGATAAATTGACGAAACGAATCACAAAACGATGGTTATGAAGTGCAAAAAGAAGTAGAGGCCGATCTATGATAAGATGGAATAACTATGTGAAGATCGTAGAAAATTGCTGAAAAAGAGATGCATTGAATCGAAGCATTTGGAAGCAATATGAGGAGATTTTTATTCTTAATGAATGTTTTGTTGATTAAAATAAAGTAGAGTAAAGTAAAACTCTCGCAAAAGAGAAACACAATCCTCAATTTTCCAATAACAAACTCTTTGCTCCACCCCTCCTCTCCCCCCCACCATCTCTTCCAACCCCCCTCCCCCTTCCTAAAAAAGACTTAAGATGTAAACGAGTGAGGCTCCACTCTTTGCGCTCTATTTGAAGCAGCAAAAGAAGGGAGCCGTAGTGGGAGCTCACACTTTCAGTCAATAATAATGTCGGCAGCAACGACGTACACACCATGGCATCACACATACATTCAGAGTACATATCGATGCAGTCGATACGAAGAAAAAAAAAAGCTTTCCATGCATTTACTAGCACTCACGCATGGCTCTTAGCTATTCAAGGGCAAATTTTTCGATAAAATTTCAACTCAAATGCTTCGCTTCACTAAATATTAGACTTTAATACTGGATATTGGTTTATTCTTTATTTGCTAAACGTTTTAAACGTTATCTTTTAAATAAGAGGGAAGACGAATACAAAGAAAATAGTGAGAAAAATATTTTATAACATAGAATTAAAAATAAACACATAAAAATGAAGATATGAAAATAGAAGAGTGAAATGTTAAAAAAACACGATAGGGAATCGGTTGGATTTGAACACATAACCTAAAACTATTGTGGCATTGTTGGACGCGGTTACTCAGTAGTTAAGGCAGCAGCTCCGGAGCTGTTTACGAAAGAAATCAAGTTCAACTAAAAAACACCAAAAACTGTTAACGGTCGTATTTTATCAAACGGCAATAAATACGACCATTATCACTCTCGACAGGAGATCGATAATGCCTCTAACATTTTCAATTAAAATAAAATTAGGTAACAGCAGAAAAATCAACTCATCGACGCCATGCTACGCCAATACTTTCAACTTCACCGGTTTTTCAATATCTCTCCACTTGGACGTGATACTCTAATATGGACAAAAGCGCCGAATTCAAATTGCAATTATCATTGCAATTTTTTAAAGTTGCGCTGAAAGCAATTCCCCAAAATTTGGCACATTAAAATTTTATGTTCAAATGAGACATCAATTTCGCATAGCCAATTTGAAACAGTAAATATTTCGGGGAAATTTCATGGAATATTCAAAAAAAAAGAGATTTCTCTCCAATATTTCGATGAAAATGGAATTTTTTTCCAGGAATTTCTCTCGTACATTAGATGAATGATTTCAGGGAAAAAATGCCTTGTCTAATTGTTAAAATACACATCTATACACCTTTTCAAAATATTTAAGCAGTATGATTTGTGCAAACGAACATAATGAATGAAATTTTCTCTAAAATATAAAAATGGAGTTCCCCCATATCGATTTCCGGAGCATACGACGTGTTATGATGAAATAAACAATTTAGATGACTTTAAAAAATATTCAGAAATTCTAGTAATGATGCATGCTTTTTGAATATATTGCATAATAAGCCATCAACCTTTTAACAACGCAGAAAACAATCCATCAACCAAAACAATGCATTAAATCTTTCGTTAGGATCTTTTTCGACAGTGCGATTGGTGTAAAATGCAACTCGATCGATTGTCAAATATATGCAACTTTTTTGAAACTATAAGAATATCTATAGGTCGTCGTTGTTAATGATTAGCAAGAAAATTGCACATAAAATTTACGTAAATTTAAATCAGTCTTTTTCGTCATAACTTCCGTCGTAATCGTTGCAAAACTCAGAAACAAGATAACGATTCAAGAAAAAAAAACTCAGTGACCAGTTGGTGGAATTTCTATAACTTTAAGATGACTCTAGAAAATTTTATGGACGCTTAATTAATTTCTTCATGGAATAAACTTTTACTGGAATTCATCTATCGTATTATAAGTTCCTATATTAAAAAGGGAGTTTTTTAAGACCTCAGATGTTTCAGTTTTGGAATTTTATTGTGAACGCATCAGAGTCTAATCAATTTTAATAGTGACAGCAGACTGTCGGCTATTTTAATGGAAGCCGACAAAAAGCACCCTATAGGCAGCCAGTTAACCATGCAAGAAAAAACTCATTGGTGTTGGTTAACTATTATTCAAAAATTCACGATCGGCCATTATAACATTCAACTTCATTTAATATACGTCAGCAGCTAGAGGAAAAATGCGACTTTCTGAGAAAATAGATTCGATTTAGAATAAACTAAATTATAAAATTTCGATATGCAAAAAAGGGTTTCATTTTTTTAGGAATTGGTACTCACATAAAGATTAAAAAAAAATTTTTTTTAAACTTGGTAGCTGAATTATAAAAAATCCGACTGATGGATGAGTGAGGAGAATATCAGTGAATCGACTTGCAACCAATAGCAAATATTTCCGGTTAGAAATAACAACACAAGACAAATTTCTAGACCGCGCCAGCCAGCTGGTGCAGAAACCTCGAGTTCAGCGCTCACATAGCCCACAATTACGCTCGAAATCGAAGCCGGAGTAGGCAGCCGTGCTGGCTCATCATCCTATACAACACTGAACTAAACAAGCATACACCGATCGGGCAACCCACACATAACTACTCTCATCGTCTGTGCCCCTCCATAATGTACACAATCCTCTAACGGCATCAAGCAGTCAAAATTGAGAAGAAAAAAATGGAACACTCAAGCGAAACAGCACGTACACATCGATGTGCAACTACTCTGATCGTCTTCTTATGAATTTTCGATCGATTATCGATTGATTGATCATCATCGAAATATACGAGCATTTGCAATCATTGCAACGCTAATTTTTTATTCAGCATTTCCTGCATATTTGATCTACCTGTGAGTATTTGACTTTATAAAGCGCTATATATAATATCTTCTAACATCATATTTAAGATGTAAAAGTAGAAGGATTATATATGTGAAAAGGCAAATATACCAATGGAAAGTACAACTAAAACACTTCTTAAGTAAGCAGTATGAAGTAAATGGGTACTGTAAAATCCATCTGTACTTCAGTAATCAAGTAAGAAATGAAATTGATGTAGACGTTTGATTGCATATTGAATCAACCGAATCAACGGTGTTTAATTTTGATCTAAAGCTATTACAGTCACATTTCACTCAAATACAATCACAACAAACTGCAGTGCTCTTTTGTAAGGTAGACCAGTCGGCTATAGGTCAAGCTGTAATAGTGCGCCTTGCAGGGTAAGTCAGGGATGGTCAGAAGCATACAGGTACATCAAACGACCGCCCAGCATGTATCATAAGGCTAGCCTCAGGGAGAATCGGGAAGATTATAAAAGGATTTGATGTGCTCATACACTTACTCTACTTTCTAAGCTGGTCTCAAGGCAAAATGGGCCTACGAGCTGACGTTGGAGTGCGCGAGGTGATCGGTAGCAGAGTGGAGCAGACTGATCGCCCTTTATACCTGTTTTGTCTCGCAATTTACTGGACCGCAGCTCGACAAAGGGTGCAAATCCTCAAGGAGACCCGGAAGAGTAGGAGAATCAAGGTAAGCTGACCTTTACATTCTAGCACCCGATTAATATTATTAGTAATTGTTCAGTCAAAAATGCAGCAGCATAAACCATTATAAATTCGTATATTAAATGCTAGGAGCTTTAATATTATTTAGATTTCCCAAAGATACCCTCGGAAGCTGGTGACTGAAGCAGCTTAGCCCGTTACTGAACATTTCTATTAGACAATGATGTTTCCTCTATTCCAGCAAGGTGTAAATAATGGGATTCGACTAAATTCGGGCAATAGCAGTGGAAAAGCTTCGTGGAAAAAGAGAGTTTTGAAGAAGTCGTGACGAGATATACATATTGCAGGGATCGTTTCTTAGAGCGACTCGAGAGATCGCTTTTATAGATTTGGGAATGCACTCGATGCAGTGTTCGATTTTTTCTGTTGAACACACTGGTAGCATAGCGACTGAGGATATGCACGTAAAGTTTAGTGTAGAGGTAACTCAGATAACTTAGCTGAACATATCTAGCTAAATTGTTGAAATGCATTGGCACTTCTGTACTTTTAACTCCATATTCAGTTATGTATGAATCGATGCCCTCCTTAATTCCATACCTTAATTTGTTCGAGATTAGAGAGGAGAGATGGAATGAGAATGAGGAGTGGGCGGTGCGGAAGGGGCGGGAGCGATCTCAATTTTGAATACAAGAAAAGCGCTCCCCTAATATGGCAGTCTTTTAAATATACCCTTGTTCTTGGTGAACGATTTCCCAAAATTGGTGACGCTATAAAATATATTTGTTGAGAATAACAGTGTAAAAACATTTCCATTCATTTGCATTTAACTGCCAAAAAATTCTGCATTTAACTGCTGAATAATGTTGCATTTAACTGCTGAATAATTTTGCATTTAACTGCTAAATTATGAACTGTTCTTTGCCTTTCTCTACGTATTCTGACGTATTTCAGTGTTGTTCGTCAATAGTCAAACATTTCGAAAGTTTCGTTTGATGCAAATTTACTATCACTGAAGAGTCTAAAATACATCTATGCTCTTCTTGAAATATTTTTCTCCTTCAACAGTCTAAGAGGATTTAATGCCTCATACCCCCATGAGGTTATTTCCTAGAGTTTACTGTAATTGTTGTGGTATGGGATTCTCAAGCACTGCCTTAACTTCATTGGAAAGCGTTATGTGAAGGAATCTTTCTGTTTCCCAAATAACTGAAGAGAAAACGAGTTTTCAATTCGTTACTGTCATCTTGTAAGAAAGTCACTTATTAGTATGAAAACTAAGTGTGGTACAAATTTTCAAATTTCACTGAGTTCGTTTTCCATCTATAAAATGGTTTGCATCTCGGATGCATCTAAGCGGTATTCTTTGCTTATTTATATATTTCGTCGTCGATTGTGATAGAAATTACAGTGGATAACCTAATGAATTTCTTTTATGCAAACTTTGCAACTTTTTACATTTTTTGCAACTTTTTGCGTTTTTTGCAAATTTTTATATTTTTTGCAAGTTTTTGCAATATGAATATGTGAATTGCTATCTATAGCACTATGTTTTACTAGCACTCTAATTTGTACGCTTATAAAAAGTTATTTTTATGGTCTCAATAAAGTTGACCGTTAGTGAAAGGTGAATGTTGCTGTTTCGATGAATAATGAGTGCAATTCAATTGCGTTTTTATCACATCTGTTGTGTCACTTCTTTCTACTTCCATCATCATCTACTGTAATCCTGGAAATGGCCAATTTCAAAAAGCTTATTGATTCACCGCTGGAAATTTTACTGCAAGCATGTACAGGACGGATTTTAGCTGCAGTATTTCATGAGTTCGTTCTCTTCAGCAGCTGTATTTCACGCATCTCTTAGTTGCTTCAAGCTCCAATTGTTCTTATTTGTATGTAGGATGCAATTAATAGAACTTTTCACTTCATCAACTAAACATTTATGCAAATAGCACAGATATCGGTTCAATACAAAATTTTTGGCACAGATATTTAGCTTAATTTCTTGTGAATATACCTAAAATGTAGAATAAATGTTCTCATAAATCAACTATTTTTTGAACAAGGAAAATGTATGAAGAGATATCACTTTTCAACACCTAATTTTCCTTTGTTTCTCCATAATTTGCACTCTTCATGCGCTGAACATTCTCTCCTCCTTATTTTTATTCATTTAATTCCATTTCCACACTAATACGACTATGCGTTTCGTTATACGGATGGCTCAAGCATAAGTAAAGTGTTCAAATTGATGGATAGAGTCGATAAATGACCATCTTTAATACTCAATACATGCGATCAATTTAATTTCGATCTAATAATCGTTGTATTTCTGATGTTCTATGGAACTTTTTTAATTTGTTCATTTCAATTTCAGATTCGTTTCAGGTTTTTTTAATTTATAGGCGCTGTCGAGATTTTTTAGGTTTTTCTAAAATTTTTAAATCAATTTGATCATATTGATATTGATATTATTTTTTGCAAAATTTCTTACAAAATTTCACAAAATACACTGGTTATTTTTTCTCAGGGGTGAAATTTTTCTTCTAATTTTCATCTAAAATATTTCTGAAATTGTGAGCGATGGGCTGCAATAATTGATAAATACATTTTCATTAATAACTGTCAAATCATTCAATTTCAAAACTTTTCAGCGGTATTTTTTCCTCTTTAATTGGTAATTTGAATTCCTGTGAGCATTTTTTCCCGAAAAGAAAATTTTAAAAGACGATGATATCAATGAGAATTTCTCTGTCAACTTAGAACTAATTCTGCTTTATTCCATTATTTATTAGAATTTCTTATCACACAATTTTACTTCATACAATCCTAAATGACTATATAATTCATTAGAGCATCTCGTGAATCGTAAGGAAAACATTTCTGCAAGTTATACGTGAAGTGAAAGAATAAATGTATAGTGGTGAAGCATTTGAGAGTGAATGGCATTCGTTCGTAGGTGGGGAAAAACCGTTGAAATAAAAAAACATCGTATTGAGAACGAGCGCCTCTTGACAGCCGAACACAAACTGTAAACGTTGCTGAGTTTGATTTTGAGATATAAATCGATTTTATGACACACATTCACTACCTGTGCTACCTGTGCAATTATGTCAAGATGATGATGCATAGGTAATGAACGTTATCGATGATCACGCTTGTAAAGCGAATCATTCAGATAGCTATATGCACGAGCATCATACACGCATATATATTGACGAGTCAAAAGTTGTCCGCTGAAATCATTGAATGTCCTCCTTGTATGCCGCACTCCGAAATGCCGCACTTCCTTTTATCTGTCCCCTCCCCCTCATTTCATTCGCTTTGTGCCCGCACTTGCAGAATTAAAACCAATTGATTTTCTCCAACAGTAATGAAAAATGCTTATTTAGGAGGATTGTAAAAAGCACTGAAAAAACAAACATTCGAATAAAAAACATATTGGCTTGGGAAGGCAGAGGTTAGTAAGCTGTAAATAGTGGGCTACTTCATTTAAGGACTTGTTGCTCCAGTTTCATTGGTATATGATTATTTAGACTGCACTTTATCTAGTCGAAACATTCGGTAAACAGAAGGATTACCATAACCTTAAACTAATACGTCAGACGTTTGCAGCATAGGCAATTTTATCAGCACTAATAGGGGATAGGGAGATTCTACTACTTTAATATAGTACTTTAATGTACTAGAATACTTCAGCTTATTTCTCCGCCTCATTAAGACCACCTAATATAAATTTGCTAATAATCTCTTATGGCTTAAAGTTCCAGAGGAATAAAGATATAGGTGACGTTATTTCGCGGCATTTAAATGCATTCGTTCACATTCCGAAGTAATTTTTTGTGACAAATTTTGAGCAGACGATATATCTTTGCTGATAAAATAGAGTATTAATTTTGCTCCAACGCATATCATTATCAACGCAATATGAAATTGCTCATTTTTTGATTATAACACACCTTTTCGCATACTTAATTGTAAAGAATATCTTAGATAATAGTGTAAAAACTGGTTTAACATTGAAAATCAACTCATAAATAATCACTTTATTTTCAGAATTTTTTTGATATCCACCGTTATTTATATACGCAAATTCAACCTAATCAAGTACCATTCGAAAGTTAATGAAGGGCATATACCTTTCTGACAAATTCCCCTTTTGTTAAAAAATGATTATAGACTAATGCGATCGATACACAGAGATGGTGATTGTCGTTTGTATAGCCGATAATTTGTATGTAAAAGGCAAGAATGAAATAATGGATGGAAAATATTCTATAACTCTTTTTATATGGTTTAAGCGTATTATTTTTAAAGGTTACTTGCAGTGTTTCAATTGCAATACATAGTTGCTTTAACTGTGTTTTTTCTTGCCCATAAACGGGAAATAGTCAACGAATATAACTCAACAGTGAAAATGACTTCTTAAGCGACAACTAATAGATAAACAGGAATAAAGTAAGTCATTGACGAGTACTGATCGATGAACTATAAGCGCATCTCAAAAAATATAGAAGAATAATGTTGCACTAGATTAAAAATTCCTTCTTTCATGTGTAATTGCATCAACGCACATAAGGCATCTATTGTTTATGTAAATATTAAATGCAATTGAATGTATTGAAATTTCAAAAAAAAAGATCATTTTCAAATGTAAGGAAGTGATTTTTTAAAGTTGAAATGAACATTGTCAAAGTTATGCGAATATTTTTTAAAAAGTCAATTAAACAATTTCTCAATTTAGTGTACATTGATTTTTCAAAATCTCAGCAAAGCAACAGTGGATTCAGATCAGTACACTAATAATGGGTTTATTAAACCGTTGTATTAAAGTTGGAAAACCTCTCGGTCTCCTGTCGGCGATGTGGGAATAGTCTGATACACAATCGTCTGAGGTGTAAATTCCAAAAGTTCAAAAGTTTCCTCCACGATGACGTTCTGATTTCGCGTAACGTTACATTAAACGACGCTTTTTTTTTTCGTACTTGGTGCAAACATTGTGCCTTTTTTTCGATGGAATTTTTTTTTCTCGTTCTCATTGTTGCAATATCTCTAATCTATCCAACTTTCAAAAACGGAACCCTTTCTCTATTACGTCTATGAACCAAAGAAAAAATACTCAAGAGTAGTCGATCGATAGCTGCTGATGTGATCTAAGATGATGATGTCGACGTCTTTCTCATACATTACCAGTAGTTGCGGTAAAGGGAATAGAAAGAAGTGCAAAAAAGTGCGAAAAACTGATTTTGCGCTTTTGGCTTCCCCTATATGATAACCTTCCCGATATTTCCAATGTTAAGCGAATAAATCGATCAATTTGTTTTATACCTGTGGTTAACTTTTTAAATCACTCTCGACTCTATTACTGCATTCCAATTTCTTGTAGTAGTTAATATAAAAGATATGATATTTGTACTTCATATATATGTAAATTCCCAATTAAAATAGCATTAAAATTTACGCCTATCTCTTCTTTGCAATTTTTTCAGTAGCTTAAATTCTCTTCCATAAAATTGCTTCAAAAATTCAACCAAAATGACATCGATTCGATTTGAATTGCAATGATTGAAATCCTAACATATCTCGACACATAAGAAGTTGTGTGCATCAATAATTCACATCGGACGTGCTATGAGACATTCCATCATTGAATGCATACGTTCACATTTGTGCACTTGCACGCATACACTTAGCAATCAAATACAAACAAATCTTTCGTTGAGATTCTCTATCAACGAGGGATCGAGTGAAAATGGTCGTACTGAATTTATTTTTCACTATTTTGAAACCCCTTGAGATGTCTTTAAATTCCCGATGCTTAATTATTTAGAATTTATTAATTACTTCGTAAGCGTTCTTTTTTTCTACAGTCTTCCCACTTTATCGTATAAGTTTTCCATTTCCACTACATCTTATAAATTTCCCAAAATTTGTTTTTGTTTCTTGATTGCTCGATGAGCATATTTGAACTTTTTCAACTGAAAACTATGAAGAGTATTTGCCTAAATGACCGAATAGCTTAGAGAATATGAATTCATCATCGCGAGTTCTTTTATCATCTTTTAATAGTTTATGATGAGCGAGCATTGATTGAATCAGCAAGACTATGAAAGCGTATTTGTCGTGCCAACATATGTGGCAAACATTTCCGCTTACGAATTACCATATCTTTTAAATTACTCTTAAATTCTTAAATCACCATAAATTAGCTCTTGTTTCTTCGTGGTGAAACAATTAAACTTTTATCGTTTTTCAATTATGTAACGTTTTTTCGCATCGTATTTATTACATTTCATGGGCTGTTTTTTTGTTTTTTTTTCTTTTTTCCTTTTTTTTCAAGGGAAAGGGCGACGTAGTGATTGCTTAACGAATATCCATGCTCGTTGCAATCATAGTTATCACTCAATTGAAATTCTAAATGAATCGGCAAGTCATCACAGTTGCATAAAATTGCCTCTCAAAAATTTCATTATTCGATCCGATATTCGTATAGGCACAATGATCGATGATTCAATGAAGTTTTGAATGTTTACACATCGCTCAACGAAATATTCCATTCTCAAATGGGATGGAATTGTATCTGCTGTATCGATCATTCTGCCTAACAATAGAATGCTCTTCAACGTTTTCGCTTGCAATAGAAAGCAATAATAATACTGGCAATAGTCGTTGTTGAGCTTTTTTTGTTGAATTTTTGTTGATTATATGCTTTTTGATTGTTGGATTAACTAATAATGATTACTACATTATTGTACTGATTAGTTCCATACACTGCGAAAAACGATTATTCGTTACTATTTTATTTTTTCTATTGTCGCGAAGTTCTGGATTTACCACATAGGTCGCATTCGGCCATTTCCATCGAAAGGTGAATCCTTGAGCGATTTAATTCCACTAAAATTCTATCTGTTTAGGGCACTCTCCACTTTCCTTTCTAATAACTGGTACTATGGGAGGTTACTTTTGACTATCTCGCTATCAAACGGGAACTAGTGTGACGTTCACCATTGCCACTAAAGCAGCTTTGGATGAAATTTGCAACTAATCAACCTTTCTAAGGATGAAACCTTTGGCAAGAATGTCTATAGATGAGAGTGAGTCATCGTTTATTGATGGATGGCATTGCGCAAACGTCCAACACGTCGATATTTCCTCCTCATTGCTCAAGGCCGCTTTAGTGGTGTGTTGTGCGAACAACTATGACGTGTTTTAGTCGTATGGCTGGCTGGTTGCCAAACAACGAAATAGCATTGTGCAATTTCGTTGAGGAAGTATTTAATCGTCGTTGAATATATTGGTAGTTTTTTTAATGCCTCAGTAGTTTAGTTATTAGCAAACTGGGCATTTAAGTATTGCTTCGTTACGAAAACTTTCCATTTCTAATATTAATGTTTTTTTTTTTCATTCTTGTTGAATTTCATTTAAGATTTATTCTTCGCTATCAATGCCTATAATTGCAACAATTCGATTCTGTTCTTTCCTTTTGTTGATAGATATTTCCGTTGGTTTATGCAATGAATTTTATAGATTTTTTTAAATGATTTTGTTTCCCTAAGTTCGTCGTTTATTCTTGGAAAGTTTAAGATTTTATCAACATATTTATTTTTATAGTATTATAAATGTTATAAAAACATCGAAGTAAGCCATCCATCAAGATGGCTATATGTAATAGGTTTTGCTTCACACCACAATAATGTAAGATATGGTCAGAAGCATTTTT
>JAAVTS010003275.1:3610-14412 GCA_022845575.1 Baylisascaris ailuri | reverse complement strand
CAAGAATAACATTATATCCGCATATATGGTGGATATTAACGTAGTTTTTTATCCAACAATAATTAACGCACTCGAGTGACGTTTACCATTCCATATGCAAATTTCGATTTGACGCACCGAACATGAAGATTTCGTTTTTACAAAAGGTCCACTCGATTCTGTTAATTCCATATATTGCTGTGGAATTCTGTAGGTTTTGACTAGAACTGTGGGAGTTATAGGCCGTTTTATTCAGCTAATAAAATTCAACTTTAAATGGTCAAACGTATTTGGCAAGTCGAACACTAAAGAATCCACATATTCTGATGATCTAAGTATAATATTTCAACGAGAAAGAAGAATTGTTTTGTTGCAGAAATTTGGTATCTTACTAAAATTTTGTAATCTCTTGTAGCACTGACTCAGTTATATTGCATAAGGACGTTCTCATTGTTTGCCGAGCAAAGTTTTCGTATTTCCAGGCAGGGATGGAGCACCTGGCCCGAATGGGCCACGCGGTAAGGACGCTGACCTAGATGACAAACCAACAGTTGCTGACATTTGCGTAGAATGCCCAGCCGGTCCGCGAGGGCTACGCGGAAATCCTGGCCCCAGAGGGCCAGCAGGCAGCCCTGGGAATCCGGGAAGGCAAGGAAGAAAAGGAAGGCGTGGTGCACGTGGACCAGTTGGCCCTGCAGGACCACCTGGCCCAAGTGGCCCACTTGGTCCGAAGGGCCCTGACGGAACCGCAGGGATCATCATTGAATCTGCACCAATTGAAGGGCCTCCTGGACCACCAGGACCCCCTGGACCCCAAGGGCACGACGGGCCACCAGGTGAAGATGGACGACCAGGACCTCAAGGTCCACCGGGACCTCCTGGATATCCCGGCCATGACGGCCCATATGGGAATGATGGACCAACCGGTGAAGCGGGCGAGAGAGGACAGCGTGGTCCAAAAGGTACCTGTGATCATTGCTCACCTCCACGATTGCCGTCAGGCTACTAAGATCTCCCCATCCAGTTGTACAAAATTGTTCAACGATGGATTATTCGCTCCTTTCTCTTGCTTTATTTATTTATTCATATTTAATAATAAGAAACGAAAAGAAAAGATTGAAGTCACACATAATTTGCATTAAATTTGCGCATATGATAAAATTCGTTTTACATGCGCAAGAAGTAACATTCGTCAAGGTCAATTTCAAAGAAATATATGTTGTGCATATAATTTTAATAAAAGTTGTCACATTTGTTGAATTTTATATTGGAAATAAGTAAACTTAAATGAGTTTTCTACCGAATGGAATAATGCAATCGCAATATATTACTTTAATAAAATTGGTGAAATTTTATTTATTATCGAATACCAAAAAACTTTAACAGGCAAAAACATTATAAGAATATTTCTCTGAAAGAATAATAAATGAAAAATGACATGGAGTTGTTGTTTATTAGCCTCTAAGTGTTGATTTTTGCGTTAATAAATCAAAACAACAGCTTAATAACCACTCATTCAAGTGTGAATATTGCTTACAAATGTATAATGCAAAATAAGTTCTGCAAGTTAGTTTCGATGCCTTTATTTAGATCTTTCGTACGTTGGTATGAAGACAGAATAGAAACGTTTCCGCATCAAAAGTTCTGCTATTGATTAAAGCATACAATAGGCGCATTTTTTGATCATAGTGACAGCCGCATGATTAAACAGTTAAAAAACCTCTTCGATTGCCGTATAGATAGACTTCATTTTCTCCTTCAGCATTCTAAGTACGTTCATTATGCGTCTATTTAAAAATGTGCACGATGGTGGAATTTTGATCATATCATCATATCATCGAGTAAAAACAAATGATTATATCACGTACACTGCATCTAGTTAAATCGATTTAAACTAAATTATATTGCGTTGAAGGAAATTTACGTTTCCTTATTTTCACACAATAATCGAAAGATCACCTCATGGATCACAATATATAGATTTTTATTTATTCATTTATTTATTTCAATGAAGAGAGCATTCATTACGAATACATGTCTTTTCATATCACTTCCACCTGCTCTGACCTAATGCCTTCCTGGTCACTTGGCTCCTGTGGTTTTTAGGTCGGCCTCTCTTTGTTGCAGGTCCGTCACGTGCGGGTAACGGCTTAAGCTCGTCTCCTGCTCGTCGGATGCTGACGAGCCGATTCACGGTCGTTCCTTCTGTGATTGTCGGCACTTGTTCCGCTGCCCTTATCCCGATGAGAGTGCTGGGCGGGGTGGCACAGCTGAGCGGAGCCATCAATTCTGGTCGGAGCTTCACAACGACCGAGCAGTAGACAATGCAAAACGATGACAAGCAATTAAAGCATGCAATGTATGATAGAGAATTATGAATCAACGGAAGGAAATGCAGTAGACAAACTTACCCAATCTATTTATACTAACTATCGTGATTCGTTCAGCACCCACGACGTTAAATGTCCAATGCAATTCTGTCTGACAATGTCTTATGCAGCGATTTATTCTCTGATCATATGAATGTGCGATCATATGCACCAGTATCATTTTTTGCTTCGCTAGTGAGTGATCTTTTTCGTTGAATTTGAAAACGGCAAACTTTGTGATAAGTTGTGATAACGCCACCAAATTATTGATAAGTTGATGGCATCGAACAAATTGCCATTGCTAATAAGCAAGAAGTAAATGGCCAAAATGAGCACCACATTATGGAGAATCCATTCCTAAACGAAATTTTGATAATCAAGAAAATGACAGAAAATTATCGGCGAGTTCTCATCGAATGGAACATTATTAAACAATGCTTTTAACTGAACAAAGTAATTACCGAATGGGAAGAAAAGAAAGCGGAATTTGTTCTATGTGAATTTAGTCTAGAAAAGAAACAGATACCGAAACAAGGAAAAATTTTGGGAAAAGAAGAAAAACATTGAAAGAATACTCATTACTTTCAACTGATATAGGAAAAAGCCACGCCTCATAGAAATAAGCATGGCATGAAACCAAGGACTCTGAAGCCGAAAATCAGAAGGAAAGCAACACCTTTTAGTATATTAGTAAATGATAGAAGAAAAGTTCAGCTGAGTTACTACGCTGCTTGTCTATTTCAAAATTGGTCTCAACCCCCACTCTCCCCCCCCCCTCCCCCCTCAAACATGCGTTCCATGAGGAGAATTAGAAAACCTGTAAATGCTGTTATTATTGAGTTTATTGGCAACCAAAAATGAGCATGAAACGCTAAGCATGACGCTTGTTATAATAATAAAAAAAACAATAACGATGGTAATCACTTGATGCATAAGTGTCGAAGTTTGCCATCAAGGGGAGCATCTACTTCAAGGAATCTGCGTGGTACTCAACAAAAGCACTATCACATGTGCAACATTTCATAGGTAAGTTTCAGCTGATCGATATACCAAGTTCAATGAATAAACACTAGCAAAACATGTAGGTCTCTCCTTTCTTCAGTTCATTCACGAACAAAATACAAACCTTATCAAGAATATTATATGTTTCACTCTCGTTTAGGTGAACGATATATGCATTTTTCATAATTTCACTCAAAAATGTGCAGTTAAATAGCTGAAAGAGAGAGCTTCTCGAGAAACGATAAGTAAACACCAGAAATGTGGGATTTAACACATAAAAGCTTCGAATTTGTTATCGTTCGAAGCCCTAGTACATCATTGAAGCACATGTCATAGTCGAGCAAATATAACTACGTGAACGCTGAAGTTTTACTGGAAAATTTTTCATGTCCAAAAATTAAGTAATGCTCAAAAAACTATACAAGTCCATGATGGAGTCTGGCGCTCGCTAGAAGATCCACAAATTCCACTCAAGGGAAGTGAAATTCAATGAACACATATGCGGTTATGTTGTCTTGAAGGTTCGTTTGGCTTAACATTTTTCAGCCAACTACTCGAAGATGAAACAATAACTTGAAAGCAGCCTCTCAAGCATCACTCATTAATTGGGGCCAATGCAAATAACCCCACTTTTCGACACTTAGATTCAATAGGAATGTGTCATAATATGTATTCGCAAATTCATCTATGATATAGTAGCCAAAATGAAGAGAGAAATTTTCTGCATTCATTTTAACTAGTTGATTTTCCTCCATTTGGGTTAACCTTTCGCACTCTTATCGCCAAAGCAACAATAACGTTTCCTTCAACAATGACATGAACTCTAAAAAAATGCAGTTGAAGTTTTTGTGCTAAAACCTTGAAATCCTACGGCAGACAATGAAAAGTTCAGCGGGTCATTGGGAAGAAAATATGAACGGTAAAGGTGGTCTCATTGGTGATCGATTAGCGGCATATATTGTGGAATAAATGAATTTATTTTTGAGCTGTCAAACAAACGAACTAGTTTTTGTTTGTTTGTTTGTTTGTTTGTTTTTTTTTTTTTTTGCAACTGCTCAACAGTTTTATGAATGAAGTGATTTGAATAGCTTTCAAATCGTCCTTCACAAGTACTCTACAATTGTTATCCTTGTCGAGATTGCTTTAAGCGTACTGCTTAAGTACACTATAAAAGTTGATAGTCAAATTCATTGTTAAAGTATGAAATATAGTTAAGTAGGATTCGGTGCTCTATTCTTGTAAGATTTTTTCTCGACTTATAACCATGAACAACGCGAAATGTTTCGTGTATTTGCCAAAAACCACTCCAAAATTTTCAAATTAATGTGCATCTTTATTCGCCATCAGGGGAAGATGCGCGAAGACAAGAAAATTTATGCGCAGGTTGGAGAAAAAATTACAAGAAAAAAACAAGAAAAAATTTATGGTAATCACAAATGGCACCTCTTCCAACATCATCTGCACCATTTAGGTAAGGTTAACTGATAAACTATGGCCGTCTTTAAATGATCTGACGCTACCCTTGCAATTGTATACACCTTATCTTTTCACTTCTTTTTAACCTGTTGAGCAGTTGACGATGTGCACACGAAATTCAGAGAAGACTTATCTTGCAATTCGTTTTTTTTTATTAATACAAGTCAGCAGCACCGGTGTTCTATTGGATTCTCATGTCCTATCTTTAAATCCTTTTTGTTGAGTTCGTTGACTATTCCTTCAGCCATTACAGCCTTTGAGTATATGCAACGATTTATTGTTATTAAACGAAGCACAATTTGAAATTAAAAACCGCGTTGTTACAGACTCGTTTTTCAACAACGTACATACATTTTGAAGGCACGACAATGAATGCAATATTTGAGGAAATGAACATTCGCATTCACGAGGAGATGTGACTCTAATAACCGGGTGCTGTTCGTGGTGGTGGACAATGGTCACATGCGCCTTGCGCTCCTTGATCTCCTGCAACTCCTTTCTCTCCATTTGGTCCATCATTGCCTGGTGGACCAATTTTTCCAGCGTCGCCAACAGGCCCAGCCGGTCCAACTGGACCAGGTAACCCGTCAGGGCCCGGCGGTCCATCTGGTCCAGGAGGTCCAGATGGCCCTGGAGGTCCTGGTGGTCCCTGTGCAGCAGGAATTTCGTGAACGCTGCCAGGAGGTCCCTGTGGTCCCTTTGGTCCAGCTATACCAGGTGCGCCAGCGGGACCCATAGGTCCAACTGGACCTGGAGCGCCAGGCCTTCCGTTTCTTCCGTCTTCTCCCTTCATTCCGGGCCTTCCAGGGGGCCCTTGTGGTCCAGGATTTCCAGGAGGTCCGGCGGGTGCTTCAGGACAGTCGAAGCAGAAGTCGGTCTGCGATGGAAGAGCGCTTGCTTCGGCGTCTTTGCCGGGCGGTCCATCGGCACCAGGTTCACCATCTTTCCCTGAAAATTCTCCACAATGCATGAGAAAAGAAAAGTGCAGCAAACCTAGCACATTTCCGACGTTGGATTGTTTGCAAAACCACTCCCAAAAATTGAAAATGGATAAACTGTATGAGAACCAATAGAAAGTTGATTTGAGCTAGAATGAATCTTTTTGGAGCTGTTGTTTTGAACATATGATTCTGTCAGTTTTTACATCAACCAACTATTTACCGTGCTGGTATCTGCTTGCATATTTGCCACTGGAATTCCCATGAGAATCCACTGTTAAGTTTTTTTTTTATCGTCAGCGATGTGGTAGATGGTTCGTCAAATGCTGCGATAAAGCTTCTTAAAATGCCAAAAACAAACCATCTTTTCCATCTGTGCCAGGTGGACCAGGAGGACCAGCAGCTCCTATTCCACAGCTGCAGCACTGTTCCACGACACCGTTCTCCTCATCTCCGATACCACTGCCAGAGCCGACTCCGACCAGTGGTTCAAGACCACCTTCTACTGCCGCATTGCCCGGTGATCCAGTGGATCCTCCATTACCTGCACTGTTCTCATCAGCTTGGCCATAATCCCCACCATAGTAACCACCCTCATCATCACTATACGATGTAGCACCTTGGGCTCGTGCCGATTTCCCATGACGCCCAACAATTCCTGCCTGGCGACGCAGTGTAGATCGTTTCAGTCGACTTCGAACTCCTTTTAGAGATTGCACCTGAAAGTGCCGATACCATTAGCGAATGGTTAGAGAGTTGAAACGAAAAGCAAACGCTTTCACTTCGTCCTCCTCTCTCCATTTTTCCATATTGGAATTTAGAGCTTCTCCTCAAGGAATACGTCCTTTAATTAAGATAGGGCCATTACTGTTTGAGCATTTATCTGCATAATTTTTTATATCAATTCTCTTTTTTATCAATCATAAGGCGCACCTATTTAAATTACATGGTAAATCTGACAAATGAAAATTCATCATGAAATGTGTGAGTCGATGCTCGGCAGTATCCCTCTTCTTTCTTCCCCTCCCATCACACAAAAACGTGTTGACTACTAATATTCAAAATATTTGAACGAAACTTTACAATGATAGAAAACGCAAAACGATAACCTAGCAGAAAGAATTGTTGTTGACCAACAAATTGACTCACTTTTTTTTGAGATATCAAATTTTTGTTCCTGAATCCTCAGACAATTTACGAGCGATGAAGTGGTCACTTCCTTTGTCAGCCAAAAAGCAAACTATAAGAATAAATGCATGAAGTGAGCCGATGCGTTATGTGTTTTTTTGCAATTCCCTATACCACATCAGAACCTTTCATGAACAGCCAACAAATAATAAGAGGTGCTCAATGAGCCACCACCCATAATTTAAGCGACCCTACCGCTAGCAGAAATTTTTCACGAGGGGATCCATTTGCTCTGCAGCCAATCTCAAATTATGACTGCCGAATTAATACGCACACCTTCATCTGTGCAAAGATATTGTCCTCATTATGCTCTATGGAGGCAGAAATTTACAAAAATTCATGGAGCTGATTTTCGTATTTTCATATGAAATAAATTCCTCAACGTATTGGTCATATTGATGCAAATCGATTCTTATTTGAATATTGCACCAATTAAGTAAAAATTATATCCTGCCTTTTCGAACTCCTCGAAAAGTCCACCAGTTCTCAATTGACAGAAGTCAACTTCAAGTTCCAAAGAGGATTGAATATGATGCATATAATTGTATAGCATCGGTATTGCAACAATTGCTGTAATAGTTGCAACTGTGGAGACAGCAATTCCGAAGAAAGCCACTCTTTTCATCGTATCTGCTTCATGTTGAAGCCTTTTTGGATCGTCGTAGTTCATCGCCTAGATCAAATATTGTTATAATTTTGATCGCTAACGTACCACAAAAAACGCATTCAAATTGCCTCCCGATAACGAGTTAGATTTTGTGCAAAATAGCATGTTGCTTCTAGCAAGACATCACTTTCAAAGAAAGCAAAAATAATATACATATTTGCATATTTTAAAAAATGCAGAAAGTGATGAATCGAATGCACAAGAGACAGCCTCGATGAGGCGATTATCTGAATTTATACATCAAAGATCGTTTCGCATGATGGAATTGAAAACATCACAAAGAAGCTTCCACACTTTCTTACGCATTCATTACCATTAAAATATAAAGAACCAGATATGACATAATATAATATTTGTGGTTAAAATATATACAAATATCAAATGGAAATCACTCATTAAACGTTAATTGCTTCCTCTTACCTATATGTCATCAAGAAATTTAGTCGAAACACCATGAAAACTTTATCGATTTCAATAGTTTTTTGACCATTCAAAAGAGTCTTTGTTGAAGAATTTCTTGAAAAAATACATAATTACATATGCAGTACGACTTAAAACACCTATTGACTATTTGAAGTAAAACGCTGTAGAAATTTGTCGCAAAAAATGAAAAAAAATTGAATTTTAACGTAGAGAACCAATAATACCCTCCATTCGTTTTCATCTTTCACTCTATCATCTCCAACCTATGTCATGTTGTTTCGCTCAGCCAGAAATTATATTCTTCGTGGACGAATGAGAAGGCAATCTTGCAAAGATAATCTGATTCCGCTCTTTCGCAACATGCAAAAAAGGCGCAAAATGAATGAGTTTCTGGTGAATAGGTTCCTTGATATCCAAGAAACTTTGAAAATTCCTTAGAAAATAAAGAATTTCGCCGAGCGAAGGCATTGATAGACCGATTTTGCCAGGATGTATTTGTGGTTGATGTGAATCCGATGTATGTCCTTTTATATACGAATGAGGCATGTAGTGCAGCAACAAGTGCAAATTTGCCACGGAGAGCCACCCAAAACTCAGAACATGGCACTCGAGGTGTCGAAAAACGGGTCGACCGGTTTTCGAAAGACATCCGCACAAAAATATTGCTGTTAATTCGGCAATTAAATTTTTTTTCCACCAAATCCTCTCATATCTATGCTGTTTTTTTTTGCCTCATTATGGGAATCCACATTATAGTTGTGCATGTTTCTGACGGATTTATAACGCCCATTTATGAGGAATGCATACAACGACAAGTTCCGGATGTGGTATATTCATGTAAAACTATTAGCTGAGTAGATGCGCTTGTTGTTGCTACACTTACCCGTCCTTTTTTGAAGTTCGTTTCTCCAGATGAACGGATATCCGTTTCAGCGAATCAACGGACATTTCTTTCTCCCTATTAACGGATATTTTCTCCAAACGCTTTTTAGATATACATATATATTATAAGCGCATTTGTATATTTTTCTACTTATCAACCTCTATGGCTGCATATTCCACGAAATCGCTGAAAACTTGCTGAAGGTGAGATTTTTTAAGCATTATCCAGAAAGAAAGATGGGCACACTATTTCAGCCGCCCATCTTCGGACCTTTGCCATTGAGAATATTAATAAATTTCTGCAAATTGCATCTCGTGTTGGGTATTCTCATATTTGCTTTGCGTATGATCCCAAAATAGCCACAAGCAAAAATTTTCAATGTGAATCATTGATTAGCTAGCTGTTAGCAATATCGTACGCAATTGAAAATATATATTTTATTGTATTAATGTTGCGATCGAATTCGCTCGATTTGATACATCCTTATATAAAATGAACGATTTATATGTTACCGGAATAAATTTCGAAAAAAAATATTTTTTTAACGCATCGACGAATATTATGCACGATATTTTGCATTTAATTTATTGTTTTTCGCACAAAACCGCATTTTAATAGGCAATTGTCCACCAATATATATAACTACTTGAATTCTCTCCTCGTTACGTTTCTTTTTGCAGTGCTCATTGCATTTTAGTATCTATCTAATGGGCATTTATGGTCTTTCCTCTAGATACCGCTATTTACCCGGCTGTCAGTTAGAGTTACCTATTGGATTTGATTATATTATGAATGCAGCACATTAATATCGCTTTCATCTAGCAATAAATGTGAGCTTATATTCAAATATCGATCGCTGAACCGGAAATTGGCTTGATTTCGTTATTCATGCCTCCCATTCTTCCTCGTAAATGTGAGAACAAGAAATTCATGTAATGAAATATGATAATACGTATCAAAGTTTTTCATTTATCATATTACCTCGGCGGCAGATTTTAAATTTTTTAATGACGGATAAGCATGAGGCAATTTTCACGACGATAAGAAAATTTGTTCATTCATATCTCTGAATAGAAAAAAAGGGAAAAGCCTCCTTTCCTAGCTGTAGATGAAACAATACAATCCAGTTTGCTATTTCTTCTGATTAAAAAACCTCCTTTCGTTCCCAACGAAATATTTTATTCAGCGGTATTCTTTAATTTACTAATGAAACAGAAGAATCTAATCTAACTGTCACTTGTCATTTGTTACATACACTATGAAAGTGATATATGATGACGGTCAATCAAGGCACAATTCTCAAATTTTCAGCAATTTCACCTGGAATCTTGAAGTCTGGCGGATTCCCAGAGTGGTTTATGACAGTAGCCATTCCTCAACTCATCATCCACTTCCAAAAACTTAACTTACATTTGGGATTTTTCACATTCTCAAGATTTTTGCGCTTAAATGAGTGTCGATGAGGTGACTTTTGTAGGCGTCCCATTAGCGAAAAAATTTTCTCTCACTAATAAGTTTCCATCGACGCTGCACACTCGTTTACGGGGGTTTAATTCGATTCAGAAGAAAATTTCCGTTTTCGCGTCAACATCGTTCACTTATACCGTCTATCGAAACCGGATAGCAATTTATTCATAGGGTGTTTCACTCTGTCCATATGCATGAGTGTTTCGGCAAACAGTATCATTATCGATCAAAAAAGAAATACACCTTGATTCGTTGATACAATCATCGCAAATTTGCATAATTTTATATGCGATAATTACACATAATAAGTATGAAGGAGATTTTGGGCGTCAGACCATAATGAACGTCGACAAACTCGAAGGCATCTATATAAGTTTACAAAACTCATTTGTGACGAATCCTTGAACGTG
>JAAVTS010003274.1:0-20765 GCA_022845575.1 Baylisascaris ailuri | reverse complement strand
GATATCTCATGATTATCGGTTATTTCTGCTTAAAGAAAGTGTCACTTCCATCAACTGTCATTCTAAGACCGACATAACCGATGTCTTCATTGAACCTCATGATGTCTTATGATGTCTAGGATAAAGTGCTACCTATATCTCAAATTCATTGCAAGGGAAGCACTTGTGAAAACAGTTCAAGTTATTGATCGCTAATGACTCACTTCTCCGGATCCTTCACCGAATTTCTGCGAATTCTGTAGCGTTTGTTCAGTCCAATATGGGCGCATGAAGTGGCGATCCAAATCCAAATCTCTGAAGTCGTCGAAGAAGCGACTCGGAAGTCCAATTGGTGAGAAAGGTGGAAAACGACGTGCCATCGCTTCGTCAACCGACGCTCACTGTTTCTGAAACGTCGAAGGCATAAAATACCTGCTGACGCTACGCGGAATCAATAAAAACACTCGTGTACAAATGTGCATCCGCAAGGTCAAAGGCGGTCAGCATTCTATACGATTGAAAGTAACACTATCATGTACATAATAACCGGTTATCACCCTCCCGTGCTCACAACTCGAGCTGCTACAGACAACGAGGGCGAAGAAGTTACTTCGACAACCTTGTTATTAGGGTGCATTGCGAGAAGGAAAGTAAAACTATTTGTCATAATGTGCTGCAAACCAAAATCTTAGACTGACGGATTTCCAAGATGCTACGGATTTTTATAACAAGCATTCAACCGACTTTCAAAGTTTCGGGTTTGCGACGATAGATTTCATATTTGTTTGATAATAGATGAGTAACAAATGACAAGTAAACATTTTTTTCGTATTTGTAATGAAACCCTAAAAGCAGCATATTATGCAGTAAAGCATAAATTTGCATAAGCTAGATGTGTGCTTCTGTCCTCTCCCTTCCACACCATCGAAGTGCATATTGCCCGGATTGATTTGTTTCGGGAGATCATTCAGATGCTTGGTGTTGTATTTCAGGCGCTAAATTGAGAGATGAATGCGAAGAACTTGTTTATGACAGAATATGTAAACGATTCCCGAAAATGTGCCACATATGAAACATGCTATCTCTCCTAATGTAAATATATGCGTCTTAGAATATGGAATTAGGGTGTATTATCAGCTCATATGCTCATATCTAAAGACAGAATAATTCTCAGCGATGCTGCAGAAGCAATGCTTTATTTATAGCCCGTTGCTTTCTCGAAAGAAGGGTAGCTTACTCCTATTATTAAGAAAACAGCGAAAACATTTTACACTTCCGTCAATTTTTGGTTAAATTCACACCATACTCGCTCTAAAGGAAACATTTTATATGCTGTACCTCAAAAAATACAATTTAAACAACACCTCAATCACTTACACTCAGCGAGCGTTTTTGAATTAAAAATTTCTTATCGTTCAAGATATCGTCATTCAGGGAAATTGGTTTACCTTCTAAAAAACTGCTTGTTTGTGATGCGAAGTGATTTTTTTCTGCTTTTAGTTTTGAACATATTCATCTATCACTTACTTATCCCAAATATCATTTGAATATTAGGGGAGTAAAAAACTCAATGATTGGCGGCAGTCTTTGCCTAAGAAACTGGTTCTTTGTGTGCTCGTATCAGTCAATCTTCCAAACTAATAAAAAACAATTTCAACACGTTCTCGAGAGAAAATAACAACTTCCTCATGAAAATATTTGTGCGATAGCGTTAGGCTATCATTTCTCGAGCAATGTTTAACAATAAATTTCTAGGAAAACAGACCAGAATGTGCTTTTCAATTTTTCAATATACTGCACTAGCTACAACCATACGACGACTAATGAAAGCACTCTTCTCAGAGAAGTGCGAAACATAGACCAACACTCGCCAACCGAATGCACCGACTGTCGAGAATGAGTCGTTCGCCCTATAGTTAATTATTCCTTCCAAAGAAAATTCCTTCATATGCCTCACAAAAGGTTCGAATTTTCCATGCAGTAACCATCACTGATAAATAGTAAGACCTAAGAAAACCGAATATTCTCCTGAGCAGTTTCGTTTCTGAAATTCACATTTCGAGCTTACTCAAAAAGTCATGTGCAAAAGAAAGATGCCCTCTAAAAGTGCAAAACTTGATGCTTAAATTTTGTTCATATTGTCATATCACGTATGAGGTATATTGATTCATATCACGTCGGAGAAGCCCATCAGGTATCAACTGATCAACTGCCAATTTTAAACTCTGTCAAAATATATGATGAAATAACTCAAAAGTTGACACACACAAAGAGGCAACAATTTACCATATGGCACTCCCCGCAACCGCTATTGGGCTTAGCAGGAAAATTTGCCATAAAACATGTTTCTTCGTTGAATTTCAAGTCTCTAAAAGAGAGAAATCGGCGTGGAAAGCGTGCATTCACTTAGACTAGAAACGTGCGAATCCCAACAACTATTGCAAATTGCAAAGTTTCTTCACCTTCATCGCATGTCAATCACTCAGCGAATGATCTGCAAATACCATTTTTCTTCCTTCAGAAACGTAAGGCAGCTGAAAACTTCAATATGTAGTTTTTTTCCAGTGCAGAGTTGCTATGACTATATGCGGAGAACCTAGATAATCATTTCAGAGCGTCTTACAGGAAAATGTACCATCTTGCGGAGCATTGGGAAGAGATAAAGGAAGAAGAGGGAAATGATTGGACTCTGTGGGTTGATCTCCTAAAAATTGCTATTATTTGACCGATCCCCAGATGAATATGTGCAACGTGAGTCAAAATATGGTACAGGAAAATACGATGAGAATAGACTTCAAAAATAGCAAAAAAGAAAAAAAATATCGTATCAGTCATCATTAGCAAGCAATTGCATTGAAAACAAACCGGGCCTTTGAAAATATGTGAATTCCAAATTGTTTACATCGACAAGAAATTTGACTTGTCTACATTAAGTTGATGATTTCTGTTTGAATTGAAAAAGCACTAAAGTTTTATTGATGTGTGCATTTTATTAAAGATAGTTAAAAAGCATCTATGAATAGCTATGGAGATGGGACCTTCGACTTAAAGCCGCCCAATTTAGTGCAAGTTCAGAGACAACGCCGATATCAGAGCTTGAGATCAAAGTGAAACAAAATGCTCGAAAAAGGTCTTTTCATCCGGAAGATATGCTTCACACACTTAACTCGTTCAGGAGCTAAATTGAAGCTGGAGTTGCAGGAAGCTTGGGACGCGGAATCCACATTTTGAAGTTGAAAATCGCCAGAAGAAAGGTTACGCGCGTGGCCTTGCAAAACAGAGTAACACGCAGGTCTATGAGCCATTCGCCTATGAGTAGCCAAAGACGTTAGCCTCGATCGCCCTCTATATAAGTACTTCGTTATAACTCGCTCAGATATCCTTTCAAATCCCGGCCCTGTTCTCAAAGCTGAAGTCGAGAAATTTGGTCAGGCAGATAAACCAAGAAACCTCAAGGGTGAGAGCTAGCGGTGGCTGCCTGGACAGGTTTGAGCGCCATCACGAGATTTCTCAAGTGTTACTGATAGTAGACATTTGATTTGCAGGGAGCACTACCACCAGGGAATACTTTCATGATCTAGAAGGGTCTCCCAGGAGTCGACCAAAAGGTTCACAACTTTGCAGATGCGACGAAATGAGCCTCTTCTATTCTACATGTTGATCTCTGGCCCTTTAGCAAGTAGCGAAGATAATACCCATCCACCTAAGGCGTTCAGATAGCACAGAGATCGTATGAAGTTATTACCAAATGTAAAAAACAGTAGCATACATAAGTTCAAACCAAATTGGCAAATCTCGTTCACATCACTGCTTCCATCATGGCGACATGAATTCATTGCTGTTAGATTATACACACAGAAGAACGGCTGGATAAAATTTTTGAGGATTGCATTCACAAGAAATTCCGCATGAAAAGTCGGCGCAAACTTGCGTAATTGAAAGATAGCACCCAAAACTTTTGCTTCTCATCTGTCCTGAGTGTCTTCTAGCTGGCAATCTAAGGAGCAGTGAAGGAATGCTCGAGCTCACTGTCGTCACAGGATCCAATCCTAGGATCCAATCCTAAAACCGCAAATCGTTTCCGCGTTCAGTTTGAATTATTTGGGGAAATTAGTTCGCAGAATCGCAGTGCGCATGAGGCCTATATATAAAAAATGAACCTGAAGAAAGTTTATCGGCCATCAGAAGGCATACGCTGCACTCAGCTCACAGTTTATCTAGAAATGCTGGGAGAAAGAGCTTGAGCCTCACATTCTACCATGACAAACAAACACGAAAATATGACGATAGCAAGCTTGATCTGTATAACTTCATGCATGCACAAGACAAAAGAGTTGTGCAAATGCACTAAGGTACAAATGAGCAAGTGGAGCTCCGCTCATGGTGGACGCCTCACATAGTTGCACTTGATAGATGGATGCCAAGCCCGTCCGTAAAGCGATTATAGCACCGACCGATGCAAACATACCGATAATCAATCCACGGGAATGTTGCCACTATTGATCTCAATTTCCATCCTAAAACTGGGTTTGAAGCTACTGGAGCAAAAATTACACTGGTACTAGCAACATTTACAACTATTTTATGGTGGAAGTGAATATGGCCTTTACATAGAGGAATGTCAACGAATAATTTATATCTTATTTATTCCAGCAAAAAAACATCAGAATTGAATTGTGCACAGCAACAGTCCACGAATTTTGCTCGCTATATTTTGTGAAAACTCAGAAAGCAGCATTTTTCTCGGGAAGATTTTCTTTCTGTATGCGAGAGTGAACGAGAAAATAGCGATTGCCATAAAGAGCCGTAAAATGAGCCCAAAAAACACCTATGGGATTTGAATATGATGGAATATGCTCTGCTTCTACAAGTTCTGCACTCTATTTCTATGTGTTGAATTCTCTTTCCTTAAAAGGAGTGAAGTTCTTAAGGATTTCATTCTGTTAGGGGCAACAAGGTTTAAGACATCAGCGGACCACAAAAAGCGTGTAAATATTTGCGAGCATCTGAGATGGGCTCTCAATGTGATACTAGCATCTCAGGCTATTTGCTCTAATGCTTAGCTGAACACCCACTTTCTTGTAAACTGCTTAAGTGACTCGTTCTTACTTCCACTTGTACTGGCATTACCTAGCCCACTCAAGGTTCTATTTCCTGACGCTTCACTTCCTTGCAATATCATCTAGGAAACTCAAAGATTATAACTTTTATCTGCACAGCAACCTTTATCAATTGTTCTGTCACAGCACTTGAGTTAGCCTATGATCAGGTCCACTCACAACTCATAGCGTTTTCTTATATGCCTTACGAGATTATCCACCCGTTCAAAAACTGCTCAAAGTGATTGAAAAAGTCTAAAAGTATGACATCTGATTATAAAATTGGTGATAAAATCGAAGGTTGCTTGAAATCCTTCCATTCTATTGCAAATCTGCGATCTGGGATGATCTCCCAGCAGCATCGCTGATCACAGCACAGTTGTCGGATTCGATCAATTAAATCTATAGTGTTTTAAGAAATCGACATGGGTAACTCGCGCTTTCCTGCTGTTTAAACACACTAGAGCTACATGTTTCTTGCAAGAAAGCTTCATCAAACCTCGTTGCTTCATAGGTTTTTCAATCACAGCCAACAAGGATAGGCTCCCACCGATATGTTTAGAGGTTCGGATGGGAAACCGGCGAATTCATGTTGTTTTCCCGGGCACAGAAATTTTAAACATGGAAGTCCGAAATATTCGATCAGTCAAATAATAAATGTTTTCACTGGGTTGTAACTTGCATAAAGAAATTAAATAAATCAGAGTGACGGATGAAAATAGAGAGTTGTGGGAACACACAATAGATTGTGTGAGAGAAAGAGGCCGGTAGTGCGAATTATAAACGTGTCAGGAAGCTTCTGGAATAGGCCGTACAGACGTGTTTCCAGACAAACACACACAATTTGAGCCGATGAGCAATCGTTGTGTGGAGTTTTTTTCTTCCCTTTCACTTTTTCATGTAACGTATTACACCTTTGCAAGACTCATCGCACCGGCGTTAGCAACGATGCATTCTCTCAGTCGTTAAGGTTTTTCTTTCGACATGACTATTGAAATCGCCAAGTGTTGCGCTATTCTATATCGCTGTAAACCAAAAATAAAGCAACGATAACCTCCCAAATAGGATCGAGACGACAATTTTGAAATGCAATAATGTGATTTCGGCACAAGAAACATGAAGCATTTTGATTTTGTCGATGAAGTGCGATGTTGCATAATTTGAAGAGGATTTGGTATTTGGTACGTTCTCATTTTCCTTGCGGATACAGAGATCTGTTTCGTAATGACAGCTTTTGCGGTAGCGGCCGAGCACACGGACATTTTGTCATGGATATAAGTGAAACATCTACGGTCTCTAACATGACAGAGTTCGAATCAGCTAGGTATTCTCTCACTGTTTTCGTCGATTGGTTATTGATGTTTGGTGTATAACATTCACTTTGCACCAAATTTACTAAAGCGTATGCAGATCAATTGATCTCTGCTGTCTCCATGTGAGTGGGCTTCGTTCATGAATTTCAGAAGAGTAGAAGCTCGTTCACTCGAGATAAATTGGCATTCTGTCATATAATGCGGCCACTCCACTAGCACAAGCAGCGCAGAACACTAATACCGCATTCTGCATCCTTGAAAAGAATTGTGCGATATTCGGTAGTACAGGACAAGCGCAGTGCCACTCGCATAAGTTGATCGAATTAATGTATATGATGATGCCTCCCAGAGTACAAACCTATTGAAAACAGTTTCAAAGCTCATAGAGGAAATTGCATGAATCCGCAAATATGTTTGCTGATTCACTTCTTATAGCCGATGTCACAACGTGCAGAATATTCCCCTAGATTATATGCTCTGAAGTTAAGAGCCACAGCTTCATAATTGTGAACACAAATGGGTCTGCAGAAAGCATCGTAAAAATTTGATTAAGTAGCTGAAGGTGTAAGAAGTCTCAGAAAGTCGAGCATAAGCATATTGGGACAAATGCAGAAACATACCAAGGGAGCCTAAATGATATGCGTTTTTGCATTCTGCTTATCTAGCGAAGCGACTTCAAAAGTCAATAGTAAACTAGTAAAATATATAAAAAGTATCTCTGTGCCTCCGATCAACGTCGGATATTCTGCAGGAGACCATCCTGTGGTGCAAATTATAAGCGTCGCATTTCGCACCTCCAGCATCGATTTGTGAAATCAACCTAGAGATCGTATCGTTGCAGGCACATCTGAACAAGCCCGAGTGCACAATTCTGTCCTAATGGAGTGACCTGTGAAAGAAATTTGCATGAAGGATTGTTTCTTGCGAGACAACACTTTTATCTACAATTTGATGCCCAAACGCGCGAATATGGCTCTCGGAAACACAACTTTTGCATACTGCAGGCTGATATTGAAAAATTTTGCCAAAGCGATTTAATAAACGGTTTCATTTCGTACGTTTTATGGCAGAAGAAGCGGTTCCTTTGGATTATTTCCTCGAATCATTCGAGTTATCCAATCTGCAGGCAATTCTTATGTTTTTGCGACGTTTATCGTGCCTTGATGGTGGTGACATTATTTTCTATATTACCTTTCTTTTGCCTCCCTATTCTATTTTCCAATATTCTGGCACACGCCAACATCTGAAGCTGACAGTAAGTAGCAAATGAATTATGCATATAATTCGTTAGCTTCAGAAAGTAGTAAGGAAAGCGCAAGTGATGCTAACAACGTATGCGATTCTCAGGATTAAATCCAGCCATCCATTTATGCTTGCATTGACAAATTGCACGGCAGTGCCTGTCTACGGAATAAATTTTTTTTGTTTGCATAGACGTTTTACTAAGTTCATTTCCTTCTTAAACTTGTTCGGTGTATAGAAAAATTTTTACCTGAAAGATTCATGATACATTCTGCACCTGCTCCTCGCCTCAGGCATCCATTTGTTTTCAGATTACTTTCGCTACTGCTGGATCATTGTTATTCACCGTGGGTTTTATGGTCGTCGTTTTTTCCGTTGTTCTTGAATATGTATGTTTCTCAACTTTATTTCCAACTGATTTAGACTGGATAAGCACTTGCTTCTTGCTGGTATTTGTGCTGCTATCGTAAAGATGAAAGGGAGTGAAGTTCAATCCACGAAACATAATATCATTGTCGAATCATAAGAACGCGATAATACGTTCACAATTTGGGAAATCTTTAATTTGGTTAGCATCGTGGAATCGGCGGGATTTATGAGTCATCGTTCTATTACTATGAAATGTGCTGTATTTGTGGAGCTGTTATTAGTAAGAACTAATTCTTTCTGCGCTTCGCTGTTGGCACATATCAACGCTGTGCAAAGACTTTGGCGATGACTCCTAGAAAATGCAGAGATTCTGGAGTTTTTTTAGTTTATCTGTAGTGGACTCAAATTGGAAATTTGAAAAGAAATTTGGATGCAGTAGAAATGAAAATGGATGCAATGGATTGAAATGAAACAGAAAAAAATGTGAAATAAAAACGATAGCTCGAAATACAATACAAAAAGTACAGTTTTAGAAGACAACAATAAGCAGAAATATGAAGGGTAAACTATGAATTATGGCAAATATTTTCAATGAATTCCTCATCTCTTTCAACTATATCTTGATTTCAACAGCGATCTTGCGAACTCCATTCTTTGGGAATATGGCACCTTCTTAACACAAATAAAACGACAGAGAGACCCAAAGAATTGACCTGATTGGTGTGAAATGGTATTTCTCAGCCCAACATCATTCGGCGGCGGTGTCGCTATTGAAGCGTGTCCCAGTTATGCCATCAAAGAACTTTGTAGCTTGCAGCTTCACTATTTCCTCCCTAAGGAGCATTGAAAATACTGTGACGAACCGATCAGTTTTTAATGATGAATTTGAGGGTGGCAAAGTCCTTAATAACTTTCAGGTTGTACTTCGGTGGGAAAGTGAAAGAGCTCTGCGGATGAAGGATGATATGATGGCGCCTCCACGATGTAAGAGTAAAGCTGAGGAACTCGGTCTCACTGATGAGACCGATTGGAAGGATTATTTCGCTCGTGATGAACCTTTTCATGAAACTGACTAACACAACCATTCTTTTCTTCGTAGAGCCAAGATTGCATTCCGCCCTGCCTCGCTATCTGCAAAGTTATCCACTCTATCCTCTTCCTATTTCCTCGCTAGCTGACAACGAACAACCTGACAGCCGCACCGCTTTCCCGTGTGCAATTTTTCTCCTTTTCTGATAGTCAAAATGAAATAAATGTCTAAAGTGCTACTTAAAACCAGTGACAGTTGCCTTTGAAATGCACTGCTACCGAAAAGCACTGCATAGTTTGTTCACGAGCAGTGCTTATGATTGCTGAGCCAATAACTTGTGTTACCGCTGCTTTCTCAAACTCGATCTTCATGTTGGAACCCTACGGCAGTCCCAGAACCAGACTGCCTTGCAACAGCTACTTCATTGCATCATCTATCTTGAACTTTGCTTTGTTTCACTCATTTCACCTTCAAATTGGCCTTCTACAAAGTTACAAATCAATGCTCCTGATGAAACAGGCTTAAGTGAAACTGAAACACCAAAAGAAGCAATTCAATTCCATTAGTGAGCGTTTATGTAGCAGCAACAACGGGAAGCATTTAGGTAGTGATAAAAAATAACTAATAAGATATCAGCGCGGAAAGGCGCAGTTTTTTCTACGATGTCTACTCGGAGCGGAATTTATAGTCGAATTTGTAAGGCAACGCAATAAAGTAGGATGGAGTCAGTTGAGGATTAAAGACAGGTGAGAAAGAAGCTGCTATAAGAATGAGAGATGTGCGAAGTGAATAAGTGAATAAGAAAGTGCTTGAAAGGGCATACTGTTTAAAAGCCGCAATTGCCAAGGTGTAGTCGTTTTCACTAACGAAAGTTTAGAGGCATCGGGATTGTAGTTGCATACTGCGATCGACTGAAGCCAAAAAAGGCTGAATAAGGGCTCGCTGGAGGAAAAGACTAGAAGACGGCAAGAGTCGCTTTGGATCGCTCAGTTTGTTCTACTAACTTGAAATCCTGCCCCATAACTGCATGGGAGATCGGTGAGGTCCCAAACTCAGATCCCAAAGGGAAGGGGGAAGAGGATTGGCGACGAAGGAGAAGGTTTCGATTTATGAAGCACTGATCCTTGCCCTTCTCAATAGTACAGTGTCATTTACGCTTGGGCAACTTCCGGGAGCCATCTGCGTCACATCCGCTTGTGCAGTAGCTACTTGTGTCGCGTCCATTTTCAACTCAAACGCTTCGTCTCCAGTTTTATGCGCTCTCTCTGCAGCTAAACTTTTGCTCATTGCGCTTCGGAAGCGGTAAAACTGTTTTAAAAAGTTGCCCTCACCTCTCTTCGAGTCACCAGTTGCTTTGAAGGTGATGGAATGATTGATAAAGGATCGATGAGAACGCCAGTAATTTGTCCGCTTGTTATTAATAATATTTTATTCGCTTTTCGCTGCTAAATCTGAATATTCAGAAAATTCAAAGCTGGCTAATTGAGGAACAATTAAGCGATCTGAAAAAAGCCAAGGAAAGCCAAGAAAAAGCAACATCGACTTTTGTGCACCTATATTATGAGCCGGTATCTCATTATTTTGACCCCGAAGAATATTTGTGGGGAAATAATGCTAAATCTGCCGCGTTAATGTTTCATCCTTTCACACTTTGAGTTTAGGGACTTTACAAGGTTTGAGGTTTGCAATTTTTTCGTCGCATCGCAAACCTTTTAGTATAGACAGAAAGAAGCGAGATTCGTCCTTCTGCTAGACTTTTTGACCAAAATAGGAGGGAGAAAAACGGGACGAACAGCGTGATTGATGGGTCGAAGTCTTTGCGACATTTTTATAAAAGTTATCCTGATTTAGGTCGTTCTTACTAAACACGTCTCTGTCATTATTAGCAACAATTTTAATCGTCAAGCAATGACGAGAATTTCTCCCGGTTTTTGCAACAATTTTACAAGTTCTCAAAGAAATCGTTCCAAGACGAGTTCTCCATAGCATCATCCGAAAGGCGTTCGCTGCTACAGCAGAAAAGTAGTCAGGCATACTCCCACGAAATAGGTAGACTTGGCAAGAAGGTAGCAACGCCATCAAGCTTTGAAGTGAAGGTTTCGAAAAGCGAGGAAAATCTATAAAGATCTGAGTTTCTTCGGTGCAAAAGCAGTTTAAAGAATAGAATGCCGCTTATCGTGAAAGCGATGCTTAACAGCTAAATTAAAATCGTACGGTTTTACAAATGAATTGAAACCTATGCATAATATTTCAGCTGAACCGCATAACAGCGTTCAAGCTTCTTGCTGAGGACGGTTACTTTTTTGCTTGAGCAAACCTCGGCAGTAGAATTGTTTACAACATAAACGTTGCTGTACTCTGCGCCTCCCTAAATTTCGGCGACATTTGTGAAGCGCACGTATCGGGACATGAAGGACCGACGAGAAAAATGGTTGGAGGGCAAGTGGACAGCGTGCAAATGTCCGACGCAATTGGCTACCGAGGAAGTGGCCGAAGCACAAATGACGTCTTCCGCAAGATTCCTCAACATCCATTTGTGAAGAAAGTGAGGCAAGAATCCCAAGAGATTCCCTAGACTTATGCTAGCTCGAAAAAACAGTTTGGACACAACCTGCGAAAACAATATAAGCTTATGCAGGAGCTGTTGTGAGAAGAATTGATACGCTTGCCTAATATTGCAAATTCCTAACACGAAAGCAATGAAGTGAAAGAAGATGATGAAGCGCCCAGAGCGAGCTCCAACAGACGATAAGAGAGCGTTTTATTCTCGGACACTTCAAGCTCAACTTAGCATACTTCGAGCTTTCCGTTATTAATGCATGCATTGTCATTAATTCTTAAAGAGAAATCTCCGCAATCTGTTCGGTTTTTGCTTTGCACATGTTTCCCATTTGGTGCGCCAATATTGCAATCGAGACTGCTCACGGAAAAGCAAATACCGCCCTGCTACGTGAATCCGATGCCTTTTAGCCTCAAATAAACCTCCTGATGTAGAACCTATCCAGAGAGGAAATGAATAAAACCGTCTAAAATTCTAGCTGCATAAAATTTGTTGCAAGTAGAAAAATAAGCACGAACTTGAACATTTATTCACAATAAAGCAATCATTAGTTGAATATTTCTTGAAGAATTAATGCGAGAGATATGAAAGAAGTGGTGAATTGAACGTATATTATGTAAACGAAATGAACGAACATGCCATTGAAAAACGACAACAGCCACTAGCAATGCAATAACGCAGCGGTTCATCTCCTAATTTTTTATTGTTCTATGAGAAGATTCTTGTTGACAAGCAACCTCGAAAATCTGCCTCTGTTTTGCTCGTCTACTGTTTATTTTACGTGTTAAAAGCACTCATTTGCCATCACTATTCCACTGCTTCAAAGCTTTAACACCTGCAGATCAGCGTTTATTTTCTAATGATGTAATTCCACTGTTCAATGAACGCTTTGTGACTAAATATGTAGTAGAAATCCTGAAGAATGTCTTCCTAAAATATTAAATGAAGGCGAAATTTCGTCAAGATGAGACTGTGGCGGAATCATTTATGTATCTCATAATCTCCTTCAGCTTTTTAATATCAGTAACTTATCTGTAGGGACTATTTCTCACTTGTCCCTAGATTTTTGAGTGTTATTTCAATCATGTGTGCAGAACGATGAGAGAGGTATCAATACAGCTTCAAGCAAAACATATTGAATGTTCGCACTTCAGCTTGCCATCAAAGGTTGCAGTCACGTTCTTCATTTCTGAATGTCATTTCCATATTTAGCTCGCCAATGTCGAACCATTCTTTAACAGTTCCGTGATGGATATATTTCTTTGGAATGCCGAATATTATACGTTTCTGACATGGCTGAAATAAATCATTGCTAGCCATCGCTGGGCGGCATATGGCGAATATCGAACCCTCTCCTTGCCTCTTGCTCATCATTGCGGCAATTTCTGAAGAAATCGTCCGCTTGACCTTTGGAGAAAGCATATTTCATTCTTTCAGTCAATTCTTGAGTTATGTTTGTATGGAAATACCTCAATGACGAAGTCTGGATAACTATAATACGTGGGAAGTGGATGAAAGAGACTCTGTGGAACCTGAAAGTGAGGAGGGAGAGGAGTGGGTGAGGAACTCTATTCTTAACGGCAGTAATCATGCACATTTCAAGTTCCTTATCACACTGGCGATATGTAAGGTAAGAAGTTCTTCTTCTTCTGTGCCCACCTCCTACATAAAATTATGATAGCAGAATATTTTCACTTCTCCATCGCTCATAGCAGAAGTGATAATAGTTTACCGATACATCACGACCCGATACAGAATTGGCTGGAAATTAAGAAGGTACTATTGACATTTTTACTAGTTTTGGCAGCGTTGTTGAAAACGATGGGCCAAACAAGTGATGTCCTGATGGAAAGTTCAAATCACGTTCTAGTGATATTGCCTCTCCGAAGTAACAAAATAGTATCAATAAACCCATAAAATACAAACAGCAAAAATGCCGACTATACAAAGAAATTTTCCGCCGAGGATCTAAATTACGTTGAAGAATAGAATCAATAATTAAAAGTCGAGTTCACCCTTATGCCATCATTGCAGTCGTGAAAAATCTTCAGAATGGGTTCAATATCAGTAAGTTCGCGGGTTGTACCGTCGAGACGAAATTCGCCATTCGCATCTGTATATCCTTCATCGAGCAAATCGTCCGAATCACCCGGATCTGGGCATAATCAATTCTTAAGAGATGATTAATTGCTAGTAGAATAGAGTTAATGCAAATTTAGAAGTCATCACGACGAAAGTGTAGTGGCAGAGTAAGGTTGAAGTAGCATTATATGTCTTAGTAGAAAGTCGGGTAACATTATGTGACTGACTGCTTAGCTTTTCGTGCCTTTTAAAGGCAAACACTGAATCGAAATTCAATCGTCACGAAAACATTCATTCGCAAGTACTGTCTTGTTACAGCCCATCATAAACAAAGTGGCATAGTTCGTGCACATTTGCATGCTTAAACACAGCTGAGGCACTACGATTTACTCCTGCCCATAAATATTGATCTCATTCTCGCTATGGTCGATATAATTGACACTCTATTAGAAGGACGGAAAAATAATGAAAATATGCGTGCGAGTGCATCACCTCACATATGCATGCGACATTTTTCAGAAAAAAAGTTCAGAGAAATCAAAAAAATCTGTTTGATACACTGGTAATATCCTGAAAAAAGTGGCTGAAAGCTCTGTTAAGACAATCGGTGATTAGTATTATTTTGGCTGTTAGGATGGTGAGGGAGAAGGGGGTAGCTGAGGGTGGGGGAGGGGGAGGAGGGGGAGTCGTCTTGAGCTAAATGCGAATAATCGGCGCAAGAAAGATCAACGCAAGAAATCACTGCAACTTTTTGCTGTTGCAATACTCTCATCGAAACTATGCGTGACGCTGTTTCCGACAGCAATCAAATCCCTACTACGACATTAATAACATTGATGTGGAGTTTTAGAAGGCCGAAATTATTAACTAATGGAGCGTTGAAGTTCGACCCATACTTCTAAGAAACGTAAGGCAGACCAATTTGCTACAGACCAGGCGGTAATAGTGCACCGTACAAGGTATATCAAAGAACCTTAAGAGCGTACAGCCAGATCAAACGATTACATAGCCTGAGTCATGAGGCTAGCCTGAGGCAAAATCGGGCCAGGAGGGCATATAAAAGGGATAGCAGCTTATGCATCCATTCCAGCTTCCAGACTGCTCTAAAGGCTGAGTGGGCCTGAGTAGCCGTTGAAGCGCGAAAGGTGATCGGCGGCCACGTGGAGTTTGATTGTTGGTCCGTCCCGGCGATTCAATTCAAGCTATTCTAATGTTCCTTCTTGTTTGTCAGCTTATTGTAAAAGTTTGATAAACTATTTGCCGCTTATACCTGTGTTATTTCGCAATTTGCTGGACCGCAGCCGACAGAGGGTCCAGATCTTCAAGGAGACATGAAGACTAGACGAGTCAAGGGGAGCACATCGTTACAGAAATTCCGACACTTTTCTGATGAGTTTTTAAAGATGTTATTTGTATGCCGCATGGAATGCTAGTCTGCACGAATATCAGGCTCTTTTTATGTTTAGGATGGCTGTTTGGAGCGGAACAGGTCTGAACAAATGTGATATGATCGATTCTTTCAATAATTTGCACAAGAAAGTTTGACAGCATCACACGGATGGCACAACAATTTCACGTGAATCCTTTTGAAGAATTTTTGCAGCCATTTGCTTACGTGAGAAATTTCCAAGAAGAAACACGTGAATTCTTCACTCATTCCATTGCAATGTTCCCACTGCAAAACCTCACTCATCACCACCCACAGCTGCCGTATTTTTTTTGTTCTTCAACACTTACTTCTATCGACGTCGTATATTTTAACCTTGGTGTTACGAAGAGCTTTTTCACCGCACAATAGACGTCCTTGTACACCAACACCTTGCAATCGAAACGCATGTGAGCTTTCAATAAGCGCTATAATGAGCGATACCTGCGCCAATATCATCCTTTGGTCACTCCCTAAGAATAATGTCAACCTCTTGAATGATACTGAAAAATAGCAACAATCGACAGTGCCACAGAGCTGCAATACGTTATTATTTGGCTAGAAGAGGTGTGAGACGTCTTCATAATGCTTGGTTCAGAGAATGATCTGAGAAGCACGAGTAGAGGGGACGAGTAGAAGTTTAAAGCATACATGCAAATACAGGTTTCTGCAAATAAAAAGCAAGCAGTAAATCTCCTATTTACATGACCTCAGGCTTTGAAGTGAAACTGTAAAGTTGTCCAAAGTTTTCTTAATGCTATCGCAGGCAACATGGATTACGATAGGAGGCAAAAATTTATAGCATTTCAAGCAGCGTTTTTGTGGTTATGTGCTTGCGAATGCTCACAACGAGGAATATAGATACCTTGGAGTCATTTTCTGTCTCAGCATCACCGTGTCATTACAGATGCTCCCAACAATATCCCATCGGTGCTATGAAAGTACGTCCCCAAAGTTAGAATAGAAGATTCATGGATTCACAACTGAGACAGATTGCACTTTTTTTCAGACGAAAATGCCATTGAAGATCCTCTCAAAAATCATGAAATCACATCACCCGAAAATGAAAATCATAAAAACCAAAAGCCGTTTGGAGCAAGAGCAAAGCTGTTACGAAAATATAGACGAGCAGCAAAGGCACGCTGCTAACTGATAGTATTCCCAACCAATCGATGCGCTTTGATGGCGTTTTGATAGCGTATTATATAATAGCAAGCGAAGACTTCTTAGCTGAGTTTTGCCATTTCTTCGTTTTTCATTTGTACTTCCTTTTCTTTGCATTCAAACATTTTCTTATACGCCCTAAGTTACTTTCACACCTTAGGGACGCTATGAGCAGTACAATTTTTGCGATTAATGCCACAAATTTTCCATCAATATTGTAAACGAATGACCCACTAAATTTTTTCCCACTTCTCTATCCTACATTGCCACTTTGAACACAACTTTTGCAAATGCTACCATTTTTTTTTAAATGAAACATTTAAGGTAAGCGTTTCGGTGGTATCTCCTGAGGCTCGTTAGGTGTTGTGTGGAGCCGGCACAATAAGAAGGGTTTGAAGTTTTATTGAAACGCCCAAAACAAATTTGCACCGAACAACAATAGCAGAAAAAGTGGAGATCAGGAGAAGGACTAAAGCTAGCCTCAAAGGGCCTCGGCACTGCCCCTAGTGTCCCCTTGCGCGACCTCCGACGACCAACGATCCCAGCACGCATCCCCAAGCTGACGTGCTCGTAACACTTCGAGCCCGAGTAGACGACGAAAATTCGACACACACACTGAGCATACAAGCAATTGCGTTCCCCTTTTATACATCCCCGAGTCTTGCCTCAAAGCATTTATAGATAATTTGTTCTACCTTGAGATCATCAAAGCATTAAGCATTGGTAGAGCGTTTGATCTGTCTGTCGCGTAGTCGCCCTTTCCCCTTCTCTGCCAGAAGGCAGTTGATCTGCATTCTGCTGTTCTACCTTACATGTCCCTTATATAAGCGTTTAGAGAAGATTCTTGCAATGCATTTCGTGCAGCCTATGATTATGATTATATGAAATTGTTGATTTATATCAAAATCAGTCTTTCGATTCGCTTAACAAGAGAAATCCCATCAAATTTGCTAAAAGAAGTTTCTACCAGAATGAACTTGCAAACTTCTGGGTGAATAGCTATCTTGAGAAACGAGCGACTTTTTTCAACATACCTAGGAAAATATTTCCATAACTTAGTAAATAAAAACTTCATAGACACAGATAGTAAATTGTCGTACCCTTATATTTTCGCGTATTCGATAATGGCCCCAAAGTAGGAAATGCTCAGGTGTGTCGTTTTTACGAATTGCGACTACCTCTTTTGAAGATGAGGTGGTTCATCGTTACGTCGCTGATTGCCTCAGCTGGCTGTTTCTTCTTCGAGTCGTCGTCAAACACGAAGTCACTTGCAGTCAAAGGTCGACTCAAATGTGGCAATGGACCTGCATCGAACGTCAAAGTCATCCTCTTCCCCAAAGATACAGGCAAGGTTTCCTCATCAAAAGTTGCCCTTAAAAGTCTACTGAAAAGCAATGCGCAGTTTACTCGGCAAAATATGAGCGTTATGAGTGACTCGATTGATTGCAGCTTTACCATATTTTCATTTGACCACCATGCTTCGGTCAAACGATCGTCCCTGAAGAACCATTTCGCGTTTATTAGCGGCCACAAGCGTAAACACAGTTTATAGAAAACTGCAGCTTCATATCAGCGGGGGTATGGAATTATATACTGTTGATTACTATCGAGTTCAGAAAATCTTGTCTGGATATACAAAGACTTTGGAATTTTGTCGGAGAAGATGCCAGTGGATGGATCGGGAAACGGTTTATTTACTGAAACAAGTTGGAACAAGCATGCTATTTTCAGGCTCAGGGCCAGATCCTCCAGAGCAATTGGGAACAGCTGTAACGGATTCGGAAGGAAAATTCCGAATTTCAGGTGCGATCTCCAGCGAAACACCCATCGATGCGGTGCTGAAGTTTTATCATTCATGCAATGACCAAAAATCAAAGGCAAGTTCGCTTTCATTAACCAGTTAAGCTTATAATGCCCTAATCAATCCTTCATTAAAACAAAGGCGGCGATTAAAACCAAATATAATCTAAATGCTGAGAACAAAAATTTCACCCTCATCATTCACTCTACTCTAGAGAACTCCACCAGCCGTATGCGTGGTAGCTCCGAGATCGCCTAGATCTTTGAGATCGCTTAGATCTTCGAGATCGCTTAGATCTTCGAGATCGCTTAGATCTTCGAGATCGCTTAGATCTTCGAGATCGCCTAGATCTTCGAGATCGTCCATCTCTCTGTGTGTAGCAGCTCGCTAAATGCACGAGATTAAAATGTATAATGAATGAGCTTCAGCTTATTAATTCACTTAACACCGCACGACTTTTCCTAATAATGTAAGTGCAGTCGAAAAGAACAACAACAGTTACTTATATTTCTCAAAATTCATCTATTTCTTATACTAGACTCATTTATCTTTTGAAGAAGAAATTGGCAGTTCTCAAAATTTCTATTCTGAAATGTTGGTGGTTGGAGTGTTCGTTCAAATAGCTATTATCTTGAGTTTAGCTAGAAATTGCCTTGATTTTTTGTTTTCATGTATATCGTTTCGAAACCTCAATTTAAGCTCACGTTACCACAGCAGTAACAAAGTAGGTAATCGCAAGAAAGGAAATGGCGAAATGTGATTTGTTTTAAGAGATTATCCCTTTTAATTTGCTATAGACGTGAGATGCAGTCTAAAGCTAAAATATCGCGTTTTAATAAATGCTAATTCATACACATACGTGAGTCGTTTAAAATATTTAAGTGATGCAGCCATAATGAGTGTGCTCGTCCCCATTGTTTGAACTATCACAGTTATATATCCAACCTTTGATTGATGAGATGGAAGTCTTGGCTGAGATGGCCCATCTCTAAGGGAAAAATTGATAAGAAACGACATATGAACGGTTATTGCGGATAGCGTCGACAGAGAGTTTAGAGAAGAATTGTTTAGTTTTACGTTCGGCTTGCATCGATAGTCGATGATGCCTTTGATGCATGTCGTTTTTTTTCAAACTTTTCAAATTTTTCTGAATGCTGAATTACCGAGCAGCTGAGCATTCGATAACGGTGCCAATGAAAACAGTCCTTCATGTGAGCATTAAGGTATATGCTGATCACTCGAGCAGGCATATAATGAAATTGCTTTGAGTGTTTTTCGATATTTGCTGTATGCTGATGTGATAGGCGTGGTTTAGTTGCTTTTTTTTTCATGAGTGAATATCCTTCAGCGTGGATTACGCAAGGTGACCGTTAAGATCCCCGATGATTACGTGACAAATGGACGCGTGTCGCTGAAAACATTCGATGTCGGTATAATCAACCTCGAGCTGGGATTTCCAGGGGAAGAACGTCAAAAAGTTTCACGCTGAAATTCAGCGATTCATTACAAGTATCCGACTGTACTCAGTTGCCTCATGATAATATGTTTACGTGTTCTATGGAATGGAAACCCACCATAAGTTGGATATGACCGAGTGAGGTCGTATGATGGTTGATACACTGATCACCTGCTCGAGTTCACCGATGCAATGAGGGGAAATAAACCCTCGTTTAAATTGAGGAAACCAAATACTTTTGTTTTGCGTGTTTGCACATCGCTATTTCTCGTTCCACGTTAGCAATTTTTTTGCATATCGAATATTACGGCGATAGATAGCAATAAATTTGTGCTTGCTGTGTTCCACATGCCTTCACTGGTTGGAACTGATTTACTTTTATGTACCATTATGAAAAAAGATTTCATGGGTGAATGTTGTGCAATCAATTTCTTTATGTTCAATGCAGATATAAATTCTCATGTACGCATTCCTTCTCTTTTCACACGCAATAACTTTGAAAACATTTGAATTCACTAGTGCCTTACTTGACAGACATTCGTTTGTGCATCATTTGAAGGAAATTTACAAGTTGGCACTTTGCTAGCTGGGTCATATTTAAACTCAGCTTCAATGACCACTGGGCAATTTATACTGAAATGGCGACAGAAGTCGACCTCGTTGATCGGCGCTCACAAAAATAGGAGCACATCCCCCAGAACTAGTTCACAATCCTGCAATGGAAAAATCTAATAACTGACCCGTGGATTGCGGTTCTCTGCGTCTGTGACCACTTCCTTTTCGACAAAGATCTTTAAGCAATGTTGGTCAGCATAGAGGCCTAATATATTTGCATTTGCGCTGAACGAGTGTTCTGGGCATGTGCGCCCGATTGCAAGGATGATAAGAAGCGATTCTGAGAACTATCATTGAAATCTCCTTACAATTTCTTGCTACACACTAAAATTATTCGCACAAGACCGGTACGGTTGCTATCGGTCAGACGACGTTTCAATATCCTGATGCCACACTACTTATCCTTGATATCCCTCAGAAGTCAAGCGCATCGAGATTTCGGCTTAGCCGTGATCCGTCCAACTCGTCAACATTGAGTGTTGCTGTTAGTGAGTCGAACGAATAATGTATAAATATTTCAATAAAATTATCAAAACAACAGCCGATAGCACTATTTTACAGTGATGGGCATACTACGAGACGCATGTGAGTAATTTTTGTCGCACATATAAAAATATACAAGCATAGAA
>JAAVTS010003271.1:0-20783 GCA_022845575.1 Baylisascaris ailuri | reverse complement strand
ATATATTTCCACTTCTATGCAGTTGTCGATTTTGACAATTTTTCGTTTTCTAGATATTCTTGTTTTTGCCATAACATCTTTCACTTTTAGTGTTTTCTCCCCGAGTCCACAGTTCTATATTTATCAACTGGATTTCAACATTCATAATTTGTTTGCTATTGAATTAAATATTTGATGATGAGGACTCATAAATTTTGGGGAGATTGGATTAGAATCAGTGATAGAAGTGACACAACGATATTAATAGATATACCTTAAGATTGGGATCTTGATCAATTTGTAGGCATAAATCAACGAGGCATCGTACCACTTTTGCGGCTTTCGCTTTGCCAAATTTTGTTAAATATGGTCGCGTCATTGTGATTAACTTCTTCAGTTCTAAAGTATTTCTCTAGCTTTATAAAAATCTTTTCTGAAAAAAGTTCTCAAGCACTAAATAATCGAATGGGGAATTTTTCTTCGAAATCTCTTAGAAATGAATTTAAGTAGAAAGAGATAATATAATGTGTTGTCTGTTAGTAAGCAATATTTTAAAACTCGAGTCTACATATGTCGTAAAACAAAGGCTTTTAGTGATTGGGCATTCCAATGTAAAAATTGTAATAATAATTTCTTTTTTCAATATTATGAAGTGATCTTATTTTTATATTTGTTTGTGAATAAATAAAATACGATATGAAAAATACAGAAATGATTGTGCTGACAAGGAACATGAATTCGCGAACTCAGCACGGAATGTTGGCGGAGCAACTCGCAAGATAATCGAGGGAGCAGACGTTAGCAGCGATGAGTTATGTTCATTGATGAGCTTGGGATCTTGCAAAAATAGGGCCACTTTGACGTCCTCAGCAGTATAGTATTATCCCCAATGCTTGAACGACTAAGGAGGGTGTAGGTCGTTGTGGAGTTAACCATTCGTTTGGAATCCAACAATCTTGCAATTTAATCATCAAATCAAATTTGGGTCACAATAGGACGAAAAGCGCAACATTCACCTTCAGTATCTTTCTTTTCACGGAGGTGCTTACCAACACAGATGATTGCATCTTCGCGTCGCTTTATCTCATCTTCATCGTTTTCCGATATGTTCGCAGATACTTAATTGTAGATGGTTTTGATTTTCGGAAACGTAAAATTGCCGTTTTAACATAGTTTAGTGAGGTATTTCTTAATGACTATATGAATGTCGATTTTACGTTATTGTGGAAGGCATCAAAATAAAGCAGTCAACACTATTGAGCCGTTTATGTAAGATTCGTTTACTCACCACTTAGTCGCTTCTCTCATATATATTCCCTAAATTCGATGCACTCGAAGCAATTTTACCGCAAAATCTATGAAATAAACCGGTCTTCAGAAGCTAATATAAATTGTATCGCTCGTAGCTTTATTTTGATACCTTAATCTTGCCGATTATGAGCATAGCACACAATGAAAAGCCTTCTAAGCGAATGGACATTTAGATAGTCGGTCATTACGCACGTCTGGGAGATCTCAGAATATTTCATCCTCGGAAGTTACGAGTGGTGAAACACAGACCGAAATTCCCTTCATAAGATTAGCTTTGATATTTGCATTCATTAACGGAACAGTAATATTTGGTTTCGTTATTGGGGTTCTGATATCAGACTGTGACGGAATGTCTAGGAATGCTTCATCCGGATTGCTTTTCGAAAGATTAACTTTGGTCTATATTAGCCCAATTATACTAACAGGCTGACATCGTTTAACCTGTGATCAATGGAATATCGCAGGTTCAATTCCGACTTGATTCTTCTTTTTTTTGTAAAATTGTATTCGGCTTTTCCGATATTCCGCTGTCGGAAATATTTCAATTCGCCTCTCCTTGTGGTTGGGGTGGGCATCACTTTCAACTCGCCAAAAGATGTTGCAGTACAAATAATGTTCGACATGGATTCCAGTATTGTGAAGCCTGGAATTCTATACATTCCTTCACGTTTTAAACGGGTTCGGCTTTTGAGTCGTTCGGTCTTTACATTAGTGCCACTCTAGCATATTAGATGTCTAGGCGCCTAAGTTGAAGCGTTGCGAACGTTCTCTCCTTTTTGCTGTTCATGCTCACATGTTTTTGTATGTTTTCCCATTTCGAGGCGTAAAATAAATAAATAAATAAATACTTATAAATATTTTAAGGAAATAACCGATTTTCTCGAGTTCAGCCAGCGATATCACCTTCTCCCCATTTCTGCTGTCGTCGTCATTGTTACGCATGATCGTCGAATATTATCCTTAGCACTCTTGGGAGATATTCGACCACCCAGAAACTCTATTAAACCAACAGTGTTGATCAGCGACCCGCAGGTAGTATCGACCTTTGGAGCAAAAATTTGCATACAGCAATTTGCATATATGCTAATTTCTAGAAAGCTTAGAAATGCGCTTATGTGAGAAAATAGATGTAGGTAAACTTAACGTATTTCTTTCTTAATTTGTTTTTTAGTCACTTGGTGATATTATGCTTTATTCAATGCATCACTTTTAGCATTACCCATAGACATAAGGATAGAATGCTATTGCAAGCGAGCTTTTAACTCTGAAGGTTGAAGTAACTTTATAGAGAGGAAGGATTGTGAGGGGCTCATATAGACGAATCACCTTGTAAAAGTTCGTATTCCACAAGTTCCTCTGCAACTTTCCCTCATTTATTAGAAAGTGTAGTGCAATAAGGTTATTGGCCGAAGTAATTTCAAAGATTTCGGGCGATTTCGAGGTAATTTTTCGTAAATATGAAATGTTTCGGGCAATTTTTATAGTTTAGCTTAGACTGAAATTATAATCGACGTTTGATTATCGATGGAAACTTTTTTTCGCAAGCGACAACGAACTCGTGACCTCTTAGATAGCGGCATGGTAAATGCGTTATAATGTTGTGCATATAATGTGAACAGCTAGATAAACTAGCCGCAACGTTTGATCGTTGAAGAGTTATGCGCTCACTTCTTAGTTTTTGTTGAGAAGTTTTGCTGGTCGATAGATCGATAATTAAAGAGTTTTTTGCTGTCCACTTATCTAATAGATGGAGCGAAAATGACCCGCTCGAATAGAAAGGATTTCTTAACGTTTATGATGGTGCAGCATTTAAACAGTGAGAGGTACTAGTCATATATGGCTGAATATATCATTGGCCAAAACCCCGCATTGACCCTCTTTCCCATTCGGCCGATAAGGTGGGATCATGAAAGGGCACAATTATTCTTTTCCCCGTCTTCTCACAAGCTTTTACAAAAAAAGCTGTAGAAAATAGATGAAAGTACTTAGGCGTGATACCTTTTTTCTGGATTCCAATACCGCTTGACATCAGTTCTTCAGGACATTTGCACTCTTAACTAAAGTAGTCATCAATAGCAGTTAAAACAGGTCAGCGGTTGTGCATCTTTTTTCAGTTATTTTGTCTCGACACGATTGTTTGTATGTTCGTTTGCGTCGGTTCGCTCCGATGTGTTCTGTAGCTGAGGTGTCAATCGTGGTTTTTCCATCTCTTTTTCCGTCGTAAAAAGAACTTGTAGGGCACGGATAGTCTCTCACTTCAGAAAGTTTTTTTACCTTTGTAGGATATAAATGTTCAATTTGGAGTACGATATAAACAACGTGAAAAAAAAGGGAAGCAATAGATTATTAGATGAATTAAATGTGCACATTGAAGGGTGTGGTGAAAAGGACGGTGGTTGGAGATGAGTGCCGGCTCGTTTTTCGTCGGTGATGAGAAGCGCCGAGTTGCGCATCGACCTACTACATCGTCAATAGGATTGATTCGAGAACTTGCATTCAAGCGTCATTCACTTAGCAAGGTCTTTCATCAGTTTTTTTTATTGCTTTCTTTTAAGAATTCCGCATAATTCGTTCACTTTTATCTTTGGCAAATTAACTCATTTCATCAGATTTAAGAATCTTAGCACATTTTATGCAAATTTCCCGTAGGTATGTTTGCTTAGTGTTTTCGATTTTGGGAAGTTTGAGGCAAAGCCGATGCTAACCGCATTTGGGGTTAAGGCCGAACGCAAGAGCGGAATCGGGTGTAACCCATCTCAGTTAATAATGGGTTAAACCTAGATCCAATGAAGATTGAGTAGGATTTTATTGTAGGTGCGAACTTTGTGCCGGCTGGTTACTTGTGCAAGGCTTTGCTACTTATAGTCAGTGGTGCAGGTACTTGATATGCTTAGGGTTTGCGAGTGCAGAGATGGGTCTTCGCTATTAGAGAAAGGCCCGGGTCGTGTTGATGTGAGGCTTGAGTTCAGGATTGGAATTTTAAAGAATAACTGTGGAAAATTGATGGAATCTGGATTTCTTTTATTTCCACCCTTCCAGAAACAATTTCCATGAAAATTCATTAGAGGTTTAGAAAAAAATTTCGCCAAAATCACAATAGAAGAGGAGCGAGCTCTGTCAGTTTTATTTATTTATTTACTTATTTACTTATTTATTTATTTATTTATTTATTTGTTTATTTATTTATTTATTTATTTATTTATTTATTTGTTTGTTATTTTTCGAAACTTTACTAATATACGGCTTTCTTATCGTTTCCGGTGAATAATTTTATAAAAAAACACTCCACCTTCGAAATTTGAGTGGACACCCAAAAACCTTAAAATCACTTCTTTTTTTCGGGTGAGGGTGCTTTGCCTCAGTGATCTAATTCTATCAACGTTCGGATTAACACCGATCTCTTTTGGAGGTTGATTGAAGCTTGAATGCGTAATATTCCTTTGATTTCGTTTTACATTAAATAGTATTGAAGAAATTAGTGATAAAGTGCCAGGCTGAATGAACATGAATGAGGAGGTTGAGGGCGGGGGGGGGGGAGGGAGATGGGAGACAGAGCTTAACCACTCACAGCTACATGGAAGGGCAGGTAGGCAATGAGCCTTCACGTTCTGCCTTTGAGTTGATGTGCAGTTGTACGATATGTAATTACTGTAGATGATGTTTACCGTAGCACGAAAAACGGTGTCAAAGCCTCCAAATATTGCCCCCCTGAAGGGTGTCGAGTGAGGTAGCGCTTGCTAGCTGGGAAGGATCGTTGTGTTTACTTTAAATGGAAGTCACTTCACACATTGGCGACAAACATCTAAGAGGACGAAACTGTATTGTGTTCAATAGTGAAGTTTTTTTTTGCAGATGGTCAACGAACTCAACACGAAAAAAGGAGACAAGAATATTAGGAAGGAGAACCGCTTCCTTAATGGAACAAAAGGTATCTTGGATTTATCTCGGATTACGCCTAACCAGAATGGCAAAGGGTGTCGTCACTTCCGTAAGAGAGTATCTAGCTATGACCATGTTCAGTGTCTGCACGGAGCTCTTAGATGTGACCTCTGACGGGCTCACCTTTAAGCCACCTTCTAGGGAAGGACCTTTTCTTGTGGAAAATGCGCGACCTTCTCCTCTGCCATGCTTACCGCCTGATAGTATGAAGCGGCGTAACTTGAAACATCCAGAGAATTTTTTGGCAGTATATTAGAGAAAAAAAAGCTGCAGACAGCCAAAGAATGAAAAATAAAAAACATTGGAAATGTTGCAGCAGTGCCATCCCTTTCTCTTTTTCTTCTCCCCTCCCCCTTCCCCCTCTCCCCCCCCCCCACCCGAAAAAAGTCCATTGCATTTATTACTGCTGAAATCAATTATGGGGTTCTTTTTGAGAGTTTCTCATAGAAGACTCGAAAGTCTCGTGTTTCTATATAATGAGCACGAGGGTAAGACTCTGATGGTCGTCTTCTTATCTCGTTAAAAGAACGCCTCAAAATTTGGAAATTGCCTAGGGACATTCGAAAATCCATTATAAAAATGAAGAAATCATAGCATTTTATATTTATATGCCGAATTATGTCTCGCAACCTAAACTCTTCTGCTATATGCCCGTCTTAGATCTGTGTAGGAGAAACTAATGCCTCAGATTAAATCTAAAAGTTTCTTAAATTTTTATTTAAACGGAAAATTCAAATCAGAAAATTGAATAAAAAATCGGGTGGTTCTATAATGCAGTTTTTTTGCTTATAGCGCCTTATTTCTAAGGATTATGTCTGTATCATATTTTAGTGAATAAGAAAAGCGGTGGATCACATAATCGTAAAGTGATCTCATCGGAAGAGGAGGATGAAGAGGATACGGGCGATGAATTTGAAGAATACAAAGAAGAGGACTCATTTAGCGATGAGTTGGAAAAGAAAACAGCGAAACGTTCACCTATTTCATCAAGGCAGTGTGCTTCATTCCCGCCATCGATATCTAGTGAAGTGACGTTTGAAGAGAGGTATTGTTTATTACTCGTTAAAAGTCTTCAGCAAGCAATTTACATGGTTTGATACTCTCATAAAAATTCCCCACAAATATTCGAAAACAAACTCTTTGAGTTGCATATTTTTGCGAACTACATATAAAACCAAATATTTGCAAAACAGTGTCACTCCATCCACTTCTCAACTCTAAAGAACTTGCCTTCCTTCGCCGTAGTGGTTGGTTCAGGAGGGATTGCGAGGGGCATATTGTCACGTCTATTACAGAGGTGGTGGGTAATTTCTCAAATCGAATGGCGCTCTTGCTCGTGACGATATGCCTTTGTAACTGCTTTAGTGAATCTCCGACATTTATCTTCCGCGAACGAGGCCTGTCTTCGTTCCCATGGATGTCTCGGGAAGAGGGAGGATAGGATGCTCAATGTAATCAAAAAATAACGGGAATAAAGTCGTTCTCACTTTTGCGGACGCCTCGTTACACTATTGCAATTTTTTCCTTAAAGGGGATATGCTTGTTTGCAAGCAGCATGATGTATGAAATTTTACAGAGGTTACGGGGATACTTCTTGAGTTCTCCATACTCTGTCAACAACAAGTTTCTAGCTCCGATTAGACTTCCGGTTTGAAGGATAACTGTATAGTGAGGCTTTTATAATCAGTGTTTAGTGATATTTTGGTATTTTATCGTTGGCAGTTGTATCGAAGCATGCTTCCTTACAGGTTACGAACACTGTCGGAATCAGACTCCGATGAGAAGCACGTTATGTCGCGACCGAAATGGCTATGTAAGCCACGGTTGAATGGTAAAAAATCGGATGATAAGACATGTGCTGTACGCCGCAAACGTGCTTTCATCCCATCGTCAAGCGAGGAAGAGTCTGATGATAGCAATCACAAGGTTGGCTTTTTTACCTGCTGATCGCTAATTGCTTTATTCCATTTGTTTTTAAGTAATTATATACAACCCTTGTGAAGTCACTTAAGGAAAAGATTGGGACTAATATTGCATGATGTTCATCGAATTCAGGAGACATGATCAGCGGCTGTTAAGGCTGTTTCGATCTATGCTCATTGGCAATTGTTCGTTTAATATAGAAGATTGATAGCAGCCTAATTTTTGAAACCACCAATTTTCAGTGACGCATTATTCCAGTCGGCTGTCACTAACAATGATGTTCCTGGGTTTAAACCGCTAGTTTTTTTTTGCAGCTTTGCAATTATATGTATAAGGTTAAATTCGTTTTAGTGACTATATTTTGGTGTTTAGCTATGGTATTTGAATGTTTGCATCAATTTTAGTGGTTTGACTCATGATCTAGAAAAGTTCAGCACTAAAATTTGGCATATGCACTCTGTGGTTCACCGTATTTCTTATCACTGTACTCGTCATTTAGAAAAGTTTTCAATGGGCTTAGATCAGTCGAATTTTATATACGTACTCGTATTCAAAATGTGATTTAAGTGATCTCGAGTTACGGCTTTTGCACAGTTTTTTATTCATGTTTTGGACGAATGTCGTTGATGCCCGTCTAATGCTTTCTGTCAATTTTTTGCTGCTGAATACAGAATCGAGATGAATGGATTTGACTTTCAGCCTTTGGTGACGTTGAAACAAATGGTGAAGAGAGCAAAGATACGTAGAGTTAAGGCGGCGTTGTCGAGCGACGAAAGTGACGATGTGGATTCGGATGAGAATGCGCACATTTGCAGCGAAACCGATTCCGACGATAGTCGGGTAAATTCTTGCAATGTACTTATTTCCTTAATTTTGCTCATTTGCTTTATTTACTTCAATCAAAAAAGCATTCATCATCAATAAATATCTTTTCATATCGCTTCCGCTTTCGCTTAGGTGAAATTGTAAGGCTGCGTGAAGGTTAGGGCCCAGCTCGTCTCGTACTCCTCGGATGCATGGAGTTGCTTCACCACCCTCATCCCGATGAGGTTGCTGGTCGAAGTGGCTCGGTAGGGCGAAGTCAAAGAGCCTGATCGAAGCCCTCTTAAAACCGTACTAAACGATGAATGTCCTTTTTGATGCGGCGCTTTTATTTTTGACAGAAGGTGATGTAGGCAGTTTTATTTCTAGGAAATTTGGTACATCCAAACACCGATCTTGTGTTGATGAGATAACTGCTGAACTTAGGATTCTTCAGTTCGAGCTTTCATTCAATCTTTTCATGTGCATTTCGCTATATAGGGCACATTCTCTCCATTTCTTTTAAGTTATTGGGGTTTACAGAATATCGGAATTCAGAGGTGACGAAGTAATTTCGGCATTAAATAAAGCATCTTATCCCCTCTAATAAACTTGCTACCATATTCCTCTTAGCTGAGTGGATAAGGGATCATATTTTCATCGTAGGATTGAATGGTAGGCCAAGAACAGCAATATGATGAATACGCATTTCAAGGTGGGCGATCGCCGTAATAAGAAGCGTATCGCTGCGTCAGCGGAATTGAATGCACGTTGCGTAGCATTCTTCAATAGTGCAACTCGCGATAAACTGATGAATGCGCCAAGAATGACTCCAAAAGTGGCCGATTATATCATCGAAAGGCGGCCGTTTGCCGATTTCGAAGAGTTGGTGAGTTGATGCTTTTTTATTTGAATAAACTTTCCAGTTTTTAATTGCAGGACTGGATCTTTGGATGAATAAAGAGCTCTCGTTGGTATAAATTGAAATGGGATAAAATGGGTTGCTCATATGGCGGGACAGCTGTTCCGTGGAATTTTATAGCATTTTATGGAGCATTCGCAGGGACATTTGGAAGAGATTTCCCAGGGTTTTCGAATATTTGCGCGAGATAATGTCATACAGGAAATGCTCTGGGGCCTTTTTCCTTTTCTGATGTTTACATCTGCACAGGTCGTCATGTCATGAACTGCCATCCATTTCCACACTCTCTTTCACGGCACAGGTTTAACCATATAAGAGGTTTTTCTCGCAGATGAGAGGACAGGAAGGGCGAAAAGGAGAGTTGACGATAAGCAGAGAAGCATAGTGCGATAACGCTGCAATATTAAAGTGTTGAGGAGAGTATCCTTTCATAGGTCCTCTAAATTCTCTGATCCGGACGGGACCAGTCGGGTTATGTTTATTATTGGTGGTAATATTTATTATTGGTGGTGACCCTTATAATGGCTAACATAGCTATCCTAATGCGTTGCTTTGTAAATGCCTCGATTACGTGAATCTCTACGAATAAAGTATCATGCGTTACGCTTTAGGGGTAGGGCTATTAACCGTTTTGTTTCCTTCTTGTATCATCAGCTAATTTTCCTGGATTCTGTATGAGCGTTGAGTTTGGAATCTGTTCAGTACGGATGGATTCAGTTGAGATTCTTTTGCTGTTTTACTGCTTTTGAGTATGGTCCATTTAATTAGAAATCTGCGCTGCTAAGGGTTAGCAATGTTGTTAGGTGGTAAACTTTGCAAAGTGCTTAGACGGTGAATCACTTGATCATTTAAAGAGAAGTGGCAGTGAGTTACCGTTTTATCTGTGTGCTATTATCCTTTACTGCGTGCTTATGTGCCTTTTTTATCAGTTATCGTGGCGTTCCGTCCTTCTTTTCTAAACCATCGTAGGATTTCCTCTGTCCTCAATGGTACCATGTAACAGTCTTCATGAAATATGGTCTACTTTAACACAGCAATTTTGCAGCGATCTAGCTTATCTGAATGTCCACGTGGTTCAAGTATAACGGAACAATATATCGATTATCTGGAAAACCGTGGTATCCTCGAAGCGATTTTGGATGACTGCAGGCATCATTCAGAGCAAATGCAAGCCGCGCTTGAAGCACTACGTTTGGAACAAATGCCGTCACAACCTAAGCTTCTTGATAATGGGTGCGCTTTCTCGTTGTTGAATTTTATGCAAAGTTTTCTTTAATCTTTATTATCGGAGGAGAAATAATTTGAATTTTGAAAAGGGAGAAACTCAGCGTCAAGCAAGTGAAATTAGCTCCGGAAGTGCTCCTTCTTGGTCATTTTTTTTCTTTTGCGTTTTTGGCTCTGAGTTAATTGACGGGTTTGAATCTGTGGTGCATATAACGCTTTTACTGATTATCAGAGGATATATGTTTGAGTAAGTAAAGTTTTGCATTTCAGTTGTGAACTTCATCCCTATCAGCAAGTAGGACTTAATTGGCTTATAATGATGCATAAGCTCAATTTGAATGCGGTACTTGGCGATGAAATGGTATGCTTTGCATTTGTTTCTTTTAAATCCTTTCATTGCTTAATTGATATTTTAATTTGGCTCAGGTAAATTTTCATCAGTGGCATACGAATGTTGCCGCATCTTTTGCAGTTGTGCCGTCAAACGATTGACTTGAACATTGAAATGAATATTGGTGTTTTCCTTGTGAACGATGGCGCATGTTGTTGCAGTCCTTGATTTTCCTACGTTTTTCTGCTTTCTATGCGGTTTTGCAGATGCGTATTTCATTGTGACGTCGTTGAATGTATGTGTATATCTATTTGTTTGTCTGCATGTCTGACTGCTAGTTTCAACTCAAGAAGTATTGATGCTGGAGTGGGGAATTTTTGTTTATAGCATTAAAAGGAATTGCAGAGATCTAGAAAAAGGAAAAAGTATATATTTGTCACCGGTTGGTTCATAATAAGAAGAATTTTTTTGCAGCCTATTTTTATAAGTAAATGAGTTAATTGGAATCTGCAGGCATTTCACAAATCTATTATCTGTTGGTAATTTATAAGAGCAGTTGGTCAGGAAGGGGAATATGAGAAAAAAAAATATCGCATTGATTCTTCCTGATACGCTTCTCAACTTATTTGCGATTAGTTTCGTAATTAATGAAACTAATTGACAAGTTGAGCGAAATGTAAAAGAATATAGCGCGTCAATCCCTCTGTAACGCTTTCCTATTTTCCTATTTGTTATTTATAGTCATTTCCATAATTTCGATAGTATAAAAAAATGAGTTTTTATAATCTTTAGTTTATTGATGCATTTGATTACTGTTACTTAATATTTGACAAAAATAGTGTTCTTATTACTTTTATTTGAGTTTTTTCTACATTAGCGGAAATGAGAAGAATTTTTGATTGAGATTTTTGTTATTGTAGTCTTGTCAATGGGCTAATTTAGGTTAATAAATTACCCTGTTGAGTGGTTTAATAGGAGATAATGTTTAGGGTTTGGGAAAGACGATCCAAGTGATTGCATTTTTGGCATATTTGAAAGAGTGCAACGTTAATGGTCCTCACCTCATCGTCGTACCCTCGTCGACAATCGAAAACTGGATGGCCGAATTAGCTAAATGGGCTCCATCAATAAAGATCCTCACTTACTATGGTAGCATGGATGATCGTCGCCAACTTAGAGCCATCGCTACTGATAAATCGGTAATATCATTAAATATTGATTGTTTTTGATATTTTTTTAAATTTTATTTTATGCTTTTTTATGAGAATAATGGAAGAAAAACGATTTTTACAATATGAGAAAACGTTTGGAATTTAAATAATAAAATTATTGAAGTTATAATAAAAAATTCTGGTAATTAAGTTATTCGATGAGTAGTAAAGTAATCTCATGAATTTCCAGATTGATGTATTATTGACAACGTATAATATGATTGGATCAAGAGCACAGGATCGTAAATTCTTTAAACGTTTTCGAATCAATTATGTAATTTATGATGAAGGTCATCTTCTCAAGAGTTGTCACACTGAACGTTATAAAAATCTTATGAAAGTGAGAGTAAGTATGGCAATTTATACTTTTCTAGCTTATTAATTTTCTCTGTTTACTCTGTGAATATAAGATGTATTTCGGCTATTTAATATATTCGATTTAAATAGAATTTTTGAATCTTTTTGGGGGGATTTCTATGTATTTTTCAATCGAAGTTTTTTTTTTTATGGGATGGTTTTAGAAATTTCAGATAAAAATTACAAAAATCTAAAGTTTTTTGAGTGTCCCGTTTTATGTGGCTGTTAAAGGATATTTTTTGGAGGGGGGAGGGGGGGGGACGAAGGGGAAGAATGTAAGGGTCGTAAAGCTTTTCACGAACACTTATGTTTTCTTGCTATCTCGTTATTTAGTATTCTACGAACATTGTATAGTGTTTAGTGTAGTAAAATTTGCTTGTAATGCTCACAAATGATTTTCTTTCCGGTTCTAACTGATCAAAAGCTTTATTCATTCCTTTTCTTTTAAAGGCTAGCTAGATTGTTATTGGTTAGGGTTTGCATAAAAGATTTTCCTATATAAGAGTTTGATGCTATTTAAAAATGGATGGTGTGATTTTGTTAAATTGTGTAATTTAATTTGAATATTTCTTTAAGGGACAAAGGAAAATTCTTTTGACGGGTACACCGCTGCAGAACAATCTCATCGAATTGATTTCACTTATGTATTTCACTATGACAAAACTCTTCACGAAATATTGCGATGATATTACACAATTGCTTCAACACTTCCAACAGGTTTTCAATTTATTTACGATCGATTTCGTTAGACAATTGTATTCGACTAGGATAGGATTATATTGTGATTTTCTAGATATAGATGGAGGTGAAGCTAGGGAGGGCTAGAAACTTGTATGGATTAAAAGGAATTTGCAAGAACTGTTAGAGCAAAAAAATGATAGAAGGAGGTGGGATTGCAATCGAAGATGTAAGGAACTAAGATTTTTTTTAATGGATGATACAGGTCGTAATTTTTGCCGCTAGTGGTCCTAGGTGCTCGGTTTCAGTGGGGATGGTGTATGCAAATAGGATGAGGGGAAGGAGGCAAGTGAGCTGGGAAACCAACAAGAGATATTTGCGTCAGGTATTCCTGACTTTAGAATTGGAAATGAAAAAGTAATTATGTGTGAAATAAGGTTGAAAATTTATTTTAATTGTGAAATAAATATATTTAATTGTGAAATAAATAAATATAATTGTGAATATGGAAATGTTTTTGCAGAAAATTCCTGCAATGGAAGCGAAGAACGGCTCTCTGTATGAGTCGGATAAAATCGAACAAGCCAAAGCGATTTTGCAGCCATATATTCTAAGAAGGCTAAAAGCTAACGTAAGCTTGTTAATTGCACTATTTTTCTCTGTGAAATAAGCATTGCATATGATTCTTATACATGTTTCATGCCACAGGGTTCGTATTGAGAATTAAAACTGTATGATTGGATGAAATAGAATAGATATAGAAACGGTTTAGTTGAGGGGATGCATTTTGTACAGATAGGGGCAATTTTTTCCATTGAGTGCGAAGAGGAAAATGAGAGTTGAGGTATTTTTTGCCAAGGTCACAAAAAGATATTACAGCAGTTCTGCGAACATATGGCGGTGAAAAGAATTAAATGATACTCATAAAGGTCTTTCACCGAAAGTTTTGAAATCGTTAATCCAATTTCAAAGTGATTTGTCCAACATTGCCAAATAAAATAAATATTCGTTTAGGTATTAAGTTGTCTACCGAAAAAGAGTGAATCGATAGTTTATTGTACGATGACATCCGAACAAAAAGAAATCTATATGGATTTGGTGCGTGAATTTCGTGAAGTTGATGCGAATGGTGAGAAGATTAACACTGGTCGTCTAATGCAACTGAGGCAGATCGCCAATCATCCGTTGCTTTATCGAAGGCAATATCTCGATGATCGTGTTATTCAAATTGCGAAAGTTCTGTGCAAAAAGGTGAGTAAATGTTTGCATATTAGTTGAAAGTTATTTTGCAGTTGAACGATTTGCTTTTTTATAAGGATTTTAGACTTGCTTATGTTTTAGGATTGATTTGCTTGTAAATGATTTAAAATTGTTTAGAGGTCTCTTAAATAACTTGCGGTGTTTTCCTGGTGGAAGTAGTGATTCTTGGGACTCGCTACAACAATGATGATGTTCTCCCTCTCCTGTGGGCTGAATTCTTAGCCTCATCGCTTATGCTCGCCGTCAGTGATCATTTCTGGGCAAAAGTTATTGTTTGGAGGGGCATATCGTCCTCCTTGGATGTTCTTCAAGGGAACGAAGTAAATAGGGCGGAGGGGTAGTGGAAATAATTGATGAGAGGGTGGATGGTACATCTCAGCCTTGCAGCAGAATACAAGATATCCGTCTGGTGAATTTTTCACATAATTTACTGTTGAGTTGATTAAGGTTTGGAGGGGCCATCCCTCTGGAATGCGACCTTCGTTTTTGTCTTTGTCTTTTTTAGATGAAAGTAGATAGATCAGTCTTTGGCTGTTCCGTTAGCGTATTTTATTTGTATTGATGTATAAATCAGTTAGCGTATTTGAAGTGTTTTTGAATATGTAAATTTTTATTACCCTCCTTTACTTTACTTTCTTATCTTTTGTCGCCAATAATTGCACATCACTAAAGGCTATGCAGAATGAATATTTTGGCAAAAACTGAGGAGTAATGAGTTGAGAGTATAAAAGTTAATGAGATATGATGTTAGGATCAGTTGTAATCCTCGTATCGCGAATAACTATAAAGCAGATTTGTTATGTCACAGGAAAGAGGAAGGAATGTTCATTTTGTGCATCTTTTGCAGTTATTGCGTAAGTAATTATTTCTGTTAACTTAGTTTTTGTTTTATTATGTTTCAAACTTATGATGTTCATCTTCTAGGAAAAGGAATATGAGAAGAAGGACCCCAACCATCTGGCCGAGGATCTTGCGTTTCGCTCTGATTTCTCCATCAGCCAACTGTGTTCGAAATACACATCCACTCAAAAATTTTGTCTTGATGAGAGGATAGCTTTGGAGTCCGGCAAATTCAGAGAGCTTGATCGTTTGCTTCCGGATATCAAACGAAAGGTTTTTTTTATTTTTTTTGACATAAAATTGTTTTTGGCCTTTGCAACCAAAGATTGGTTGGGAAAACTCCGTCAAAGGGTTATCTATTGAAAGGAGGGGAGGGCAAGAGGTGATTAACTGCAAAATAAATGGAACTATGTTATCTTAAGAAATATTTTAATATTCTCAGAGATCGCTTCTTTGTCACGTTTTCACGTAGTTTCGTTCTCAGATTTGCAGGCAACCAGGAAAACATTTCCCAACAAGGTTCCCCTATCCAGTTTGGTAAAATGTTTTGCAAATTATGGCATCGTTGTTAAAGGGCGCTATTTTCAGGGAGACAAAGTACTAGTATTTAGTCAATTCACGACAATGTTGGATATACTAGAAGTTTATCTACGTCTTCGGGGACACGAATATTGCCGTCTCGATGGTTCGACACCAGTCATGGAGCGGTAGGTTTTCTAAATTTGATTGCCTTAATATGCGGAGTTGAGAAAGGAAGGGAGCAGAAGTAGTTGTAATGAAAAAGAAACAGTATTTTGGGATGAAGTGAGGGGAGAATGGCGTAATTAGAGAAGGGAATCGGGTGTAGGTTTCCGCCAGGTATGCTGATAGGTAGTCGAGCTTTCAGCTAGATGTGGCAGATGTTTGGTTCCTTGAACACAGTGCCTGGTTCATATTAAGTTGTCAGGTTGAATAACAAAGAAAAGGAGGTTAATGGTAAATGGTTCCCAGCGGTGGTTGTGATAGATCGATGAATTTTGCGAATTTCGCGATGGAGGTGAAGCCGTTGAAGTTGGATGAAGCAACGACGTTATCGTTGATATATCCCTGTATTGACATTTTTCAGTGTTTCCACTTTGTCGCAGCGGTTTACTTGCCACTACGACAGATTGACGATCGGAGTGACCATGAGAAGAAGACCTATATCATGGTAGAGTAGTTGTGGGCTGTTTATTCATCCAATGGAGTAAAGAAAGGTAAACAGTAAGGGGATGCTCCAAAATTTGCATCTTGTGACAGTGGTAGGGTGTAGGTATATGAACCTTCGTGACGAATTGTTCGAGTTGTTTGGCTTGATAGTGGACAGCTGGTACGCTCAAAGTGTGCGATAGTCGATTCTTGGTGATCATGCGTCCAGGATGACAATTTTCTTCATGTATTTACTAATTATTAATAATTAGTTCACTAATTTTTTATTCATTTATAGCATATTCACTCCATTTCGAGATTGAATTTGGCAAAAGCCAGGTGTTGTTTATCAAAGCAATAAACTCACCTGTTTTGTTTATTTCTAGGCAAGAACGAATCAACGCATTCAATGCTTCGAATGATCTCTTCGTTTTTCTTCTCTCGACGAAAGCAGGTGGTATGGGCATTAATCTAACGGCAGCGAATCATATTATTCTACACGATATTGACTTCAATCCATACAACGATAAGCAAGCCGAAGATCGTTGTCATCGTATGGGACAAAAAAAGTTTGTATTTTCATTGTTTGCATCATAATCGTTTAATGAGGCAAAATTATATTTCTTGAACAACTGTTTTGAATTTGAAAAGTTTTTTCTTTGTTGATATCCTGGGATATGATTCCCGGCATCTTCTCGACCGGGTCTTTCTTTGAATTTTTTGATTCATATTCGAACTTTTTCCACTTATTTGTTGAAAAATACTCGAAATAGGATTTTATCCATATTTTGAAATGAACAGCCAATTTGAAAAATTTGTACTAGAATTTTAACAGTCTGAGCACTTTCTCTTATTTCTTTCTCCTGTCCTCTTCCCTCCTTTCACTTCTCACTCAGTTGTTCGTCCTATCTTGGAATATTCTTGCTCATAAAAGGCTCATAAGTAAAATATACCTATTTAGGGAAGTTTTCGTCGTACGTTTGATTTCGGTGGGCAGTGTCGAAGAAGGGATGTTGAGCGTGGCGCGGAAGAAGCTTGAACTCGAGAAGGAGGTCACTGGAGCGAATTCTGGAGAAGGCAGAGTGTTTTTAATTGAAATAAGTAGAAAATTAGCTAAGGAGCCCACTATAATAGCCATTTGTCCGATTAAGTAAAAGAAGACGAAATGGTTAAACCTAGGTTGTGTTAAGAAACATTCTGCGCCGGTGATATGTTTTTGATGTATGCAAGACGTGCGGTGGAGTGAACTTTAAGTTGTAAATTTTTTGACATCTTTGAATATCAATGAATGGTGCATAGGTGACAACTTGTAATGAAATTGGAATGGCGATAGCGGATGGTGGACGTTATACCCACCAAGTTTCATCTTTGCATCATTTATGGTTTGATAATTGAAACTACTAATAAACTTGTATACACATACCTACAGTTTTTTATTGTTTGAATTTATGAGTGTAGATTTTTTCTTGTCTGATTTTTATAAAATAGAAATTTAACTTCTCATTCCAATTTTGAAGTACCAATTAAATGTAGAATTCTTTAATTGATAGGGAATGGGTAAAAAAGACGAAGAGCTAACGGAGGAAGGGGGTGAGGAGAGGAAAGGAGCTTGCGGAAGATACGGACGAAAGAAAGATTAAAGGCAATAGAGAAAAAAATTATATAGGATAGGTGAGTGTTAATGATGGGAAGTGAATATTTATAATCGGGAATAACAAAGAAGAAGGCCCTAAATTCGGGGCCGAAAAGAGTGTTTCCCGCTGTTCTTGTAAATTAAATTTAAAGAATGAGCTTTATTTAGATGCGGAGTCGGAGAGTCAGATTGTCGAGCTATTGTTGAAGAGAGCGCTTTCTTTGGAATAGTATTTTCTAATTCACATCGCATAAAGTCTCGGAATAATGGTAAAGTTGTGGCATTATTTTTGCTCCATAAATTGTGATGTTTTTTCCACTTTTATTTCTTGGTCATATTTTGCTTGTTGATCTTAAAATGTTATGAAAAACGATAAATTCTTTAAGTTAATTTATTTCTGTCGATATCATTGATGAATTTACATATCCCCTCATATTGTCGTACTATCATAAGGGATTTCAGTTACTTTCGAGACCGACATTTCGAGAAGACCGACTTGTAGCACAAATCAATCCCTTGTTTATTTCTTTCCCTGCCTGAAAAATAAACACTGTTTGCTATTTACCCTTAACTGATAGGACGTTTACCTGGTAGGACGGAGTTATAGCAGTTGAGTTGATGCTTTGAGGTTTTGCACCGAATTGAGGAAATAATTTACAATAGATGGGTTAGAATACTTATGAATTCGAATCTTTTCGTTGAAGTAAATTATGAAAGAGGCAAAGCTGAAAATAAGTGAATTTTAAGGGAAATTTGAGATGATTTCTCGGCGACTGACGAATTGATGTGGTAGTGTCTGGTGTTTTTTCGGTTTTCTTTGGCTAATTCTACTGAATCGATATTTTTGTTGTGTTGTATTCTCGTTTCTTTTTTTTTCATGCTACATTTCTATGTTTTTTCAATTTTTTTTTTTGAAGAGTTCAAATCGATATGCGCATTTATGGTATATATTTCAATTTTGCAATATTTTGCATCATTACTTGGAAATTGTTTTGGTTTCTGGAATATTTTCGGTGAATATATGGATTTTTTTTTTGGTTTCATATTTATCGCCTTCGTCACTTATACTTGTCAGATATTTTTTGTCATCGATTATTGTATCCTAGTTTTCGATGCATTTTGCTTTGTTATATTGAGATATAAAGAGATCAGATGAGCAGTTGGGATGTGGTGAATGTGGTGGTACACCGGGCCATTGGTTTATTGCGTGCTAGTTCGGAGCATTCGAGTGAAGGTTTCTTTGCGCCCGATTTATAATGTAAACAAATTGCAGGCTTTTCCGCTATGTGGTAGGAGCAATGCTCGGACCTGGAAGAAATTACCAAAAGCTTTTTAGCAGGAAGTCTGCATGATATTTTCCCTTGTTTATTCTATCATTTAGGACACGTTTTTATTGACGTACTTGTAGGAAAAAGTACCCATAGATGTGGAGACGTGGGTATTTGTCTCATTTCGTTTTAGCAGCCATTATAACTTAGAATGGGAGGCTGGTGCTGCATTAAGTGACGCTTTCTTAGATCGTAAATTATGGTGCTGTTGCTTTATTTTTTATGTAGACTGTAGGACGACTTGAGTTGTTTGTACTCTCTCGATTGATGTATGAAAAGTTTTTATGGAATCATCCGATTGTTTAAGAGAGTGGAGATAGTTTTTATGCTAATTGTATGCTTTCATGTTTGATTGATCGCTTTGTTATAGATTGGTCATTTTCTTTTCCTCGTTTGGATTCTTTCAGAGTTTTTGTAACGTACAAAAGATGGAAGAATACGGGGATATTAAATTGGTTTAGTTCCTTAGATGATAAAGTTGGACTAAAGATTTTTGTAGGAAACAATGATGGTAGTTGGAGGAAAAGTTTATTTATATGTTAGATAATCCGGAATATTTGACTGTCGGGATTTATCATTTTTATTTCGTTCTTGGATTAGGACGATCTCGAACTTGAGAATTGCTTCGCTTGTCCGTTTCATTGGATTCTTTTCTTTCATTGTTGGTGATTTAATTATGTGGGAGATCTAGGACAATTCGATTTTATACTGGAAGAATTTGACAAGGTGACATCCGTAGAGTTCCTTCATACTATGTAGGAAGGCAACCCTTCTCACCTGATGTGAGTAGAGATGTTCCTAGATTTTATCGGCATTGTTGTCCACATCGCGTTGTGTTGATTTATCAGCAGTTGTTCTTTTGCTCAGAGAGGAGGAGCAGTGTCCTTCGGATTGTGTTCTCCATCCGTCGAGGTGATTATATGTGTTACGTCGACGATCTTTATCATTTGATAATATACATACTGTGATAAACGACTATCACTGTTGGCTGTATTTGCAGTATGGTTATATTTGTTGGAATAAATTTTATGCAGAAATGTGATCAACAATTCTCATTATCAATGTGTTATTCGAGAAATCACTAAAATATCGTTAACAAATTGAGTAATTATGCTGCTATATAGGTAGTGAATTGATGTTCTTTTTGAGACGATATTTAACCGGTCGCCTCACTGGCATGCCTTGAAGATTTCGTGCCCATTGGGGCATTTTATTTTTTAGGAAGTTTGGACCATCTTCAATGCCTCTACTTTGCAGTGCATACGTCCACCATATGTCTCACCTGTAAGTCGCCGCCTATTCAGCCCCTTCCGCTGTGTATTGGATGGCAGCTATATGAAAGGAACTGTCTGAGGTTAGATTTATTATATTGAAATATGAGTGTTGTGAGATGTGATGACTTTATTAAGCGGTGAAAACCACAGATTAATTCAAAGAAAAAATGATTTATTGACTTGAAAAATCCCAAAGCAATTCGAAAGAGAAGAATAGAATCAACATCAAAAAGGTAGCATCACCTCCGCAACGCATTAGGGGAAGCAGCGGCGGTGCGAAATCACAGAACAGATCGGAAATATTTAACTTTAAGGCACCTATTTACAGTGGGACAAAGAATATTGTATGGCGCATCGTTGATTCATATCTTTTTATAGCAATCTTTTTGAATATCCTTTGTTGAATATAGCCTTATTTCACGTTTAATACAACCTAGCGACCATTACTTAAGACAATGTATTTGTTGTGAAGCATACAGATGAACTCAGAGAATGCGATCGCAATAACATATAGCCAAAGTGGTTTCATTTGTTCAAGTAGAATAATGCTGGATGATTCTGACAGACAGAATAAAATATGGTTGATAGCCAGCTCAACTTGCCAC
>JAAVTS010003270.1:0-11804 GCA_022845575.1 Baylisascaris ailuri | reverse complement strand
CCCCCCCCCCCCCTCCTATTTCACCTTTCCCCTCAATCTTTTTATTGACAGATTCATAGCAGTCACATCGCTTACAAAGTAGGCATTTGTGTATGATATATTCTAGAAGCTTTGTCGATCCGTCATTCCTTTACTGCGTAGTAAGCTCTGAGAACTTATGAAATCACCAAAGAAATAAGTCAAAAAACATATTTTCTTTTGCTAATTATAAGGATTGTGGTATTTCAGTGCTCGCCAGTATGATGGCGTCCTCCGCGGAGGAGGATGACCATCATGCGGAGGACCCTCAAAAATCAGACCTCTGGCAGCAAACGCTTCAGGTAATTCATTATTTGTTTAGCATTTCTCAACTTTTCATCAAAATCGTGGCTGTTTATATTTTTGCTTTAAAAAATTTCATCAATATTTATTCATAAGATTTAAAGTAACCTTACTATAAGCTTTATGGGCTTGATAATTTCCAAATGCAAAAAATTTTATTCACATTTCATCGAAATATCTCTATAATAAGAATAACTAAAACGTTCATGAATCGCTCTTAAAATGAACAGACTCATCATCATTTATTTCTTGATAGATGGATGATATAGTATAAGATTCTCATCGCCTCATGAATTTCTAGAAGTTTTGATAAACGGTTTTAAATGCTAAAAACTGATGAGAATCATCTCTTGATGAGAATATTGTTTATGATCGCTTATGCGCTCTTAAAATGTAGAATTCGGGTTTAAAAAAAGTTCAGTTCTTATTGCAAATACAAGATGTTTTTTTTTTGTTTGTTTGAGAAGACTGCTTACATTCCTATTTTGATCATAGAACTTTTGATGTGATAAGTCAAGTGAATTTTTCGATAAAAGTGAAATATAAAAGAGTGGAAATGAGAGAAGTGAACGGCACATCATCCACTATACCTAGACGAAGTTTTCATTTCGGTATAAGCGATCGATAAATTTTTTCAAACCTGTAACCTTAAAAGCGTCTAGCAGTGTTAAGCATGAGAAAAAATCGTCTACCTGTATGAAAACAATGCGATACTATAATACATGAAGATATGTAGCCGCATTTTTAACCTAATGATGAACGCAAAAAAAGCCTCCATATTGTGCCCCTAAGCACTGAAAATGTGCTAAAGATAATAGAGAAATACGTTATTGGTGGTACATTTCGCTGCGAATTAGAAAACGATACATGACAGGTAAGAAAGAAAAGTATTACGGCATTAGACTTTGCTGTTTCCACAAACTTTCCACACGCTATGCTTAGTGATTGATTCCGTTGATTATCACAACAATATATCAGCTCCAGCTGGTAGTTCGAAAGAATTGCATGAAAAAAGCGTTTGTAATTAGTAGCTATTATTTGTATCTTGAAATGGTAAATGTGAGAAGTTGAAGGCAGCGGTAGCTGCAAGTTCGCAGTCTGAAGCTGCCAAGAAGCGGCAACAGCAGCGCAAACCGCTAAGGCAGGCGAACGTCGTCGAGAGGAGTGAACGTTCACTTCTTTGTTTGACGCTTTCGAACCCGCTTAGGAAGGCTTGCATTTCGATTGTTGAATGGAGGTTTGTTTCTTTTTTGAATGATATTCATAGCTTCGCAATAGTTGATTATTGTTTATAGTAATTCCATATAGAAGAGACGTCTAAAAGAAGAAGGATAACTAAATTAAATTATCTACCTTCAAGGGAGAAAAGGCAAAAAAAATTTTAAGTTCCCTAAGGTTGGATCTCTCTCATTTTCTCCTCTCCTCTTAATCCAGAAATCCTTGCTACAGCACCGGTTGCACTCATTTATCTTAATGCTTGAAATAGCCGCACCAATTTCTTGAAGATGCTTACTCGTTTTTTCTGTTCGATGGTTGGAGCCACTAAATAGCGCATTAACTCTATGCTAACAGCATTCTACTAGAAGAGATAAACACAGTTCCATTAGTCGTTTGCCAAACTGTAACATCTTCATGGCTATTTGATTTATGCATTTAAATTCTCTTTAATATGAATAAAAAGCAGTTTTTGCCCATAGAGCAATTAAAATTGATCAAATATTGATATCAATACTTCCGTGAATACAACGTTTTTTTCTTTGTCGAATTTTTTTCTTTTTTCATTTCCAAAGTTAAAATTACAATTAAATATATCTGAAATATTTCAGGCCTTTCGAGTGGCTTATTCTCTTTATGATTTGCGCAAACTGTATTGCGCTGGCAGTTTATCAGCCTTATCCCGCTCAGGATTCTGATACCAAAAATACTATTTTGGTAAGTTTTTCTTTGCCACATTATTCAATGATGTTATTTCTGCCGATTTTTTAATCGCTACAAACTTTCTCAAAGATATTTGCCATAAAAGTAATTAGTATTGGCCGATTGCGATGCATTTCATGAAAGTATTTCTTCTTCTTATAGATATTTTAACATCATATGGCCATGTGAAATTCTTTCATATTCCATTGCTTTCATATTTTTGTTTGTTTTTTTTTGCATTTAAGTGAATCTTTCATGTTTTAAGAGCCTTGTTGATATTCGATAACATCTGATAGCTTCAAATCGATGATAATGAAACATTTATAGTGTTTCGTCGATGAATTTTCATTTGTATCGAAGTCACGAAATGCACCTATATTTGTGCAATGTTAATTGCAAATATCAAAAACTCTTTTTGTTTGAACTCTTCTGAAATACCCCGCCTCTACAATTTTGGTCAACTAAAGGAGAAGATACCGTTGATATAGGCGCCTTTATATCTTCATCTGCAAAGCAATAGATTTGTAAAACTGCTACTGAGTACGCTGTGCGATTAAATAACAAAAAAACAAATTCAATGCACTGAACGATACCGATGAATCATGTAGTTTTTATAAAGTGATAAGGCTGAATCTACGCTGAATCATTTCGGATGATTGCCATAAAGTTTGCAAGAGGGGAAATAATCTTATTCTGATTCTATCGTGAAGTGTCACATAATTTGAGTTTGAAGACCTAGATGGCGGAAATAAATAAAAGAAAAAAATTTCATTCCTTATTGCCTTTAGATGAAATGAAAATTGTTGCATAAACTTACTAGTATTTGAGGTGGAAAATGTTTTACACGTAGAAAGAGCATTGTTGGGAAGAAATGTGGTGGCATTGATCCTTCTCGCAAAAATGGTAACTACGTTCTAAAAGGTATGGAAATTGCTGCGAAAAAAGACCTTTTCCGCTATATTTCATTTTCTCCAAAAATTTTCAACTTATTTCATTCGAATTTGCTCAAAAGTTTTCTGCTTACTAAGTGACAGTTTTCTCATAAATTGAGCACATAAATCACGGAAGTCGAAATCCGAATCTCTTTAAACTGCTAAGGGGAAATAAATTTGGCTAACTATACTCGCTACAGAGATTGCAATAAAAACTCTTTTTAGCAAATTGCATTGTTTCGTGACACCCTTGAAGTCATCTCAAAAAGTAATTTCGTTTTTAATCCAATAAGGATCCGAATAAGAAAAAAATTGCTAAGTTATAAGCGAATAAGCCAAATGCTATTCCTAATTTCGTTAAAATTGGAATCAAGAGTCGCTAAAAATCTGCTCAAAACTCGAGGATATTCACTCGTAGCGGCTATCAAGAAATATTGATATGCCATATGGCAATAGTGGATGAATTTTTATCTGAAGCACATCTTACACATTCGAAAGGTGCTTTTAAGTGGTGGAGAGCATTTGCTGCGAAGTGCAAACGAGTCAATCATAGCGCACTCTCTAAGAAAGAATTTTATTAGAGAAAAAGTACTTAACACTCGCACATGGATGGCGCTAAAAAAAATCTTTAAAATTGATAAGTTTTTCATACCTTTTCATATATCATCTTAAAAATGCGACTTCTGCTGAGGTAGAAGGTTCTATGAGCTCATTCGGCTATCTTCTATCCTCCTTTACCTATACGTTAATGATATTTGGAATGTATTCTGTTGCATGCATTGAGGTGAGTGAGGCTGAATGATTTAGCATTGGATGTGGCGACTCTCTTAGTTTCGTTCGACTGAAATTGGGTATAAATTTTTATCGAAGGCACGAGAACGCCCGCGGAAAATCTCTTTTAAGGAAAACCATACTGGTGATCTCAATGTTTTTACGCCGTAATTGACCAAACTTGAAGGAGAAACAAAAAACGATTAGAAAACCGTCTGAGAACGTTTGGGTAACAATTATCATGAAAAATGAATGCAAGTTTAAGCAGATAACAAATATGAAATTTCATGCAATTTGAAACTATCACCTAGCTTAGTGCACTTGCTCGCATAAATCGAAAGACTTGATTGTCACCGTCACTGCTCTATCAGTGATCGTTTTCAGGATATAGTAATATATCCGTGGAGATTATCACTTCCCAACTTTGCCTGCACAATCTTTCCCGTAGCACATCCACTTTTTGCCAACTTTGCAGCTCACGATTTTCATTTTTGAAGCCCATAGCTTTCTCTCAACTTTAGGCGACTTAGCCAGCCTACTTGCAAATTTGGTGCGATGAAGTTAATAATTTTTTTCGGATGTCCCCGTAGGTTGAACTTAAGACACCGGGGATGTCCGTTTAATGCCAGTGCCCCATTATGAGCCTCGAGTACAACGGATATGTGTATGTGGAAGTATACTAGAAATGATTGGATTCGATGATGGTTACCTAGCCGCTTCGAAGGAACTTTTAAGACATCCTTCGGTGCATAGGTTTAAACAAAATTTGAGCTTTGACAACGTTATATTTTGCATTTAATCACCCCATCGCTTTTTATGATCACCACTAAATTGTACACCCATCTTGTGTAGTCTAATTTTTTTCTTCCTGGAATATATTCCATTTTTTTTCGATACGAAATCATTTGTAGAAAAACTGATCAAAATTCCTGCGATATTAAGTTAATAATATCATCGGTTACCTATTTCAGTAGTGATTATTGTTTCAGGAGCAAATAGAGTATCTGTTCATAATTGTGTTCACAATAGAATGCATTCTCAAAGTGATAGCGTTAGGGTTTCTTTTCCATCCGGGCGCCTACCTCAGAAACGCTTGGAATATACTCGACTTCATCATTGTCGTCATTGGGTAATCAACTTATCTCTTATCAATTTTATCATTCCGTCAAATATTTCTTTATTTTCAATGCCTTTTGTTGGTAGGTCGTCTTATCAATCTTTTATCAAACGCTTGGAGTTTCATTTCCTCGAAGTATGTATTAAATGGTAATCGGTAAAATTCTTGTTTGCTTTTTTTTCAGACGGCTTGCACGAAATGCACATCCAATATTTCAATTGCATTGTTTTCGCAATTTCTTTTCTTAACTTTCGATAAGTTGTCGAGGTGAAAGCCCGCTCTTTAAAGGCCATAAAATGTGGCAAATATTATCTGTCAGCTGAATGACTCTGCAAACCAAAATTTGTTTTTATTCATCGGCTGGCAATAATTCTGAACGCTTGCATTCATATTTATCGCATCATCAATAGAATTCAAGTGATACACTCTTAAAAGCTTTTCTTCTACGCTCCATGAAGGACATTTGCTATTAGAGGTGTTCATTGATAGCGGCTATCCCTCTAAAGAAATGCATGTGAATATGTGTAAGTTGAACAGATGCAAATTCAGAAAAACACATATCGTGCTGGCCCAATTGGTGTTTTTTAGCGCTTGTTTGGAAACTGTTATCGTTCACTTAAGAAAATTTGACTCTCATAGAGCATAAAAGTTTTTCCGGAATGAGCATTTCACTGAAATGTTCTCTTAGCAGTGAACACTTAAATTTTTTGAAGAACAATATTGATCAATCCATATGTATGCATTATTTGGCTAAAAGATTTGCAATCAATTTCGTTAGTTGGCTGTCAGCATCTTAGTGAGAGACGTTGTAGACTTTCTTTGAATTTTATCCGAGATGATAGTTTCAAGGGGGCTTTCATTTGATGTAGACGAGATGTGATATTAGAGGCTTATACCTGAGTATGTGCACTAAGCATCCGTCCATTTGCAAATTGCAAATGCATGAGAGCATCCTTATTGTTTGATGACATCATGCATGCTATTTTCTTTATTTATAAGTGTACGTCATCGTTCTCGGAACGTGAAATTTTGCATTTTCACTAATGAAATAAGTATTCGATTAAGCGTGTCCTAGAAATGTACGTCACTTTGATGCATTCGTTCGATACAAGTTCATAGATAAAGGCTCCCGAAATTGCTACATATTTATATTCAATGGGAGGGGGGGGGGGGGGGGGGGGGGGCATAAAGATCTCAAGCAAGATCCAAATTTAGATTCCATATGCGCTCCAAAATTAGGTTATTGAATGGGGACCGAGTCGCCATTGTCTAGAATTTATGTCTAATCGAGCAAGGCAGTTTGTTTAGACGCATATATCAAGTTCCTGGTGTGCCAACGAAAGGAACCCTTAGAAAGGGAGATGGGGCAGGGCTAAGGAAGGAAGATGCTGTTGCTTGTGGTTTCAGGATGAATAATAAGGGAGATGAGGGAGGAATAAAATGAACTGAAATGAACACACCTTTGTCCTAGCTCATTTTTATCACAATGCGATGAAATTGTTGAGAAGATCGCCTAGGAATATTAGCTGATCCATTCAGTGAGGTGAGCAACATGCGTTTTTTCTCACTTAATAAATCCTCATAAGCTAAGAATTTTTAGATTGGTGAGTACAGCGTTATCGAGGATGAATATTCAGGGCTTCGATGTAAAAGCTCTGAGAGCCTTTCGGGTATTGCGTCCGCTTCGTCTCGTTTCCGGAGTGCCTAGTAAGTCGAATGCTTTTTATTCGATAGCAAATTCATGTTCCCTTTATTAGCTATGATAGAATACGACGAGTCAATTTCGAGAGCAAAAACAAAAAAAAAGTTCTTTGGTACTAACTGAGTGTTAACCAAATGCGTGTTACTAGTAGAAGATGTGCTTTCTGAAGCCGAAACGCAAAGCATTAAGAGGGTAATCTGTTTGCTACAAACATTTTTTTCCGATCAGCAAATGAGCAAAGATTTCTAAATATTATCCTGAATCCGATGAGGATATTATTCGATTCAAATATACTTGATATAAGCTTCTATAGTTTAATGTGACAAGTAGGCCCAATTTTGAGTTAGCATCTCAAGCGTACAAGTAGTATTAGACTCCACTAAATTAAGAATATACATGTTGTGTGTAATCCCAGAAAAATCTGCATAATAGCGATATGTTCGAATATTTGTTGCATGCGATTTTGCATCACATTTTTTTACGGATTTGCGTCCCTAATTTGCGGAATAAAGGCATATAATCTCTAATACTTTCGCCAATTTGAACTCATTTGCATAAAAATATGAAACTTTTATAGAAATTTGCATCCTATAGTGATCGCTACAAATTTTTTTCGGTTATAGTTTGCAATCATTCAAAAATTTTCATAGATTTCTGTTCAGTATAAGACAATGAAATACTCTTGTGCTCTACAATGAGCGCTTTGTATTTGAATTGAAATTAGAAGCTCTTTTACAGAGTATTTTAAAAGTGTTGATCATGTGGTGTTTGTTTTCAGGCTTACAAGTAGTGCTGAACGCGATCCTTCGCGCGATGATTCCCTTGTTGCATATCGCTCTCTTAGTTATGTTCGTTATTATAATCTACGCAATCATTGGTCTCGAGTTGTTTTGTGGCAAACTGCATTCCACATGGTAAACTATTTTCTCTTGTTTGCATTTTTCCCTTCCTCCATTACTCTTCCCTATTACCTCTTCCACTATTCCATTTTCCACCCCGACGTTTCTTCCTTCCGCCGCCTTCCTTCAATGATCTTGCTGCACTAATGGTGGCAAATATGAAACAAGCTGATAGATAGTAGATAAAAGGTATCTTCTGAAACGGATGAGAAGTTGTGCCTATAATGTTTTCACCACTCCGAGGCATAAATCAATCGTTCTATGTAAAGCGCGGAAAGAAGATCGTTCAAGTTCCATTGGTTAAATGGTCTACACACTGGCAATAAATTCACCACCACCAACTAACAGCATTCATTTGCGCATATTGCAACCAGCAACTGGCCGTTCTAGAGTAAGGTCGTAAAACCATTAAATACGTTTTCTCCTGTTGGACATCATAGAAGAGCGTTTCAGTAGGTTGTCTTCACCGATTCGCTTCCTTGAATATGTCAAGATTCTGAGTTGTCGTTTCCTTCTCCTATAAATATTAGTTTCGATTTAAAGGTTTTGTTTCCTTGCCAAGGAATAAATTCGTTTGCAAAGGCACACATGGGATATTAGAAAAACTTTGTGGTGTAAGTAGCTCGAAAGAAAAATAGATGTTTCGAAGAAAATGTTTGTGTCGAATGCTTAGTTCTGGATTGTTTTTGTTTTGTTTTGTTTTTGTTTTTTTTTTGCATGCTTGAAATGCAACGATTCCCATGGAATCATATGGCGTTATAAGTTCCACATTAGCCTGAGGAGACTGGCTTTGAATTTTTGTTTTGCTGTTAGCAAATTGCTCTTGAGTTATAAACAAATCTCTTCAACCATAGAGAAGTGAATAACGTTGTGTAGAAGTAAACAATAGGACTTTAGTCGTAATGTCGTAATCAAACAGCCGCTGCACTCGAATAGCTTTGCAAACATTGAATGGTTAAAATGACGGGATGATGAAGTAATGAAGTTTTCATTGAAAATATGTTTGTTTCTTTCTTGCATGTAGATGTTCATCTTTGTAATGGTAGCAGAACAGTGAAAGAAGAGCTTCACCAAGTTTACATCGGCGAGGGGATTAAATGGAACCACACAGCATTAGCATGTTGTTAAGNTATATATATATATATATATATTGTTGCACATTCTCTGACTATGCTGAGATGCGGAACGTGAATCAGTATGCAAAATTTCTTCATCATAACTGAGATTGTTACTACCATTAAATAAAGACTCAGCAACAAAGAATAACTTTCCGAAAGTATTTTAGAAATCGCACTAATTTTCAGCGTCGATCCAGCCACAGGTCAGTTAGCGCAGCATACGCCTTCTCCTTGTGGTTTTGCAACGACCGCCTTCCACTGCCAACCAAGCGGTAGGTATTTTTTAGACCTTCCACTTGTTCTACGTGTTCGGGTTCTCTTTCAGGCTCGATTATTCTCATTTCACACTCATATAAAGTGCATCAATATGATGTGAAAACTGAGCACAAGCAAATCACTGTACCACATGTCGTCGTGTGCTTTCAAAGTTAAATTTATTCATATTTAAGAATGCATTTCATCGTTGAATCTGCAATAAGTTTCTGCAAAAAAATGTACTCTAAAAACACTAAGAGTCGAGAGAATCGAAAACATTCCTATAATGTGATCTCAAAGAAAAGAGTCTTCGTACAACTATGTTGGATATTCGAACAAAACATTACTACATTTTCTTTTACATTATAAATTGCAGCTAGGTTTACAACCTTTTCATAGTTTTGAAGAAGTGGCCACATCGTGAATTCTCTTATTGCCTAATAGCCCAATGTTGAATAAATGCAAAATAAAATTCATCTAGTTTGAAGACGAGAAAATAATTATGCAAATTTGCTGCCTTGAATGAATGTGTATAGGGAAGATACGCATTGGATATTGTTATTATAGGAAATATATTAATACTCTTATGGAGTAATGATATGGGAGTAGATAAGTTTTGTTATACGCTTAGCATATCTTTAGGGGGCGGAATAAATGAATCACCATATTTGTTCATCTTACATTATTAACTCGTGAATTCGCAACTGTATTTTATTTCAATTGATACTGTTTTGGTTTTTCTTTCACGACCAGTCGGTTGCTAATAAAACGATCTTTTAATGTTGCTGGTTGGGTATTCATCGCATAGGAAAAACTTCTAGCTAGAAATTAATAGCGTAGATGGATTGGTCCGCAAATTCTTTTTTTTTCTCATTATAAGCTTGGAATTATGGCAACAACAAAGGCTTTCATGTCTTAAAAAACTTTCTTACGAACGGTTTTTCCATTATGGAAGAAAGTAAAAAGTATAGGGATATGGACGTTGTTTTATTTTCTACCTGTAATTCATGGCAGGTGTGATAGATGAATATGCAAAAAGCACATATCGTGCCAAAATATGTGCCATATTTATCGGGCAATTTATGTGAGAAATGAATGAGTTACTAAGATGAGTTATAGTCGTGATGCATTCGATATTGAGGCAACGAGTTCAATGTACACTTTCAGAGTAAAAACCAATGCGGCAGAAAAAAAATTCATGTGAAGCGGATTTTTTTCTACTCTTTCCCTAAGCCAATTGCTCTCTTTGCATTGAACAAAAGAAATTCTCTGGAAAATATTGGTTGCTTTTTTTTCTCGCATTATTGATTCTCTTTGCAGTCATTTGTTTATAGAAACAGCTATATGAAAGTCTCAATGATATATCGTAATATTTGAACAAAGTCTTCAAAGCTATTGGTTTTCGGGAAATTTTCATTTGCTTTCAAAGGGGAAACATATTTTTTGTGGTTGAATTTTTCAGTGGATTCTTTCACTGCAATGAAACAAAAGTAATTTCGTTTCGAAAAAAGTTGAGCGTGTTTGTTGATATTTTCATGCTGCTTTTTTGAAGTTTTTTTTGACAAAGAAATATTTCTCAAAAATAGAAGTCTTCTGTTGTGCAAACTAATTTTTCCTTCAAAAACTTGAAGATATTTATGATATTCGAAAGGAGGAGGTTTTCGTTGACAAGGTGATCTTACGTAAATTTTTACGCTATGAAGCTAGATCCTAACCCATCTATTAGAAAAATATCGCCAAGTAGAACCGACCGTGAGGCAATCAACTTCGATCAATATTTCATAAACTAAAAATGCTGTGTATTGCTTACGAGAAAGATTAGTGTTGGTGTGGATTTGCGTGAGGATTCGAATGCTTCAGGGCACATTTTTTTTATTCGGCATCGAAATGATCGATTGCCTAGCATGAGTGCTGACTTTGACACACTCTTCGCAAGCAAAAAAAATTTGGTATCACAAGCGAATCGCCAACAACTGTGAGAGTAGTTTGATGCGATAAACGCAACGGTGACATTGCTGATCGCCAACACGTGGACATAGTAAACAGTATTAAATTCAAGAAAAGCAGTAAGGTTAAGATCACTGGGACAGCAGCTCTGAAGTTGTTTTGCTAGATGCAGATGACAAGGAACTGAATGAACAGGGATAGTGAATAAAAGTACCATGAAATTTTTGGAGATATTCCATCAATGATTGAATTGAAAAGGAGGCCCTGCTCTTGAAAAAATGTCACGCCTTATTGATGGTTGTTTCTCCTTCTATGAATTAAAATTTTTTCATTGTGCTTGCTCTTTCAGAGGATAATATGAAACAAACCATTCAAAAGGCCGATTATTAGTCTTATTGTTGTTCTATGTCTCAACCTAATTCGATGATTCAATTTGTTAGTGAATATTGAAATTCATAGAAACCACGCACAAGCTCACTAGTATTCGTTTCGAAAAACAAGCGGAGAAGTGTGCTATAGGAGCTGACCCTTTATGCATTGTTGTGTCTCCCTCTCTTGTTCTCAAAAAATGATTTATGCACGAAGTGACACCGTCGCATTTTAGCTGATCCGGCTACCCTTACAAATCTGCCACCAAAATTTGTCTTTATGTGATTCAGTCAGCGTGGGATGGAAAATCCGTTTATGCAACATGTTTGCAATGTTCTCGGCATTGTTAAATGTTCGCGGCTTCTGTCAAAGTTGGTGGATCTGAAATATGGTATAGAAGACCATTTTTAAATGCTCATTACGCCTAGCAACTCCAAAGATGTTTTGTGAAAAGAG
>JAAVTS010003269.1:0-10312 GCA_022845575.1 Baylisascaris ailuri | reverse complement strand
AAAAAAAAATGAAGAAATAGAGAGTGAAGTTGAAGCTGCAGAGAGCAGAGAGTATGCTGACTCGATCAAGGTTGTAATTTGATTGAAAACGGCTGCAACATTGGCACATTCACCTCTCTTCCTGTCAGCGGGTACAACTATTAACCAATCCCGCGTGCTTTTTTTACTGCATCCATTCTCCGGTTTGACTAACAAAAAAACATTTGTACCTAATAATATAATTGATTATCTTTCGACCTCTAAGTGCCGATGAAGTATTGGAAGACAATGCAACTGGTTGTAATGGTTATAGCAGCGGCAGTAGTTAGGTTATTGCGGCCGAGCCCGCAAATAAGCTTCTTATCGCTTTGAAGGATTAATTCGTATCTGTTATAGAAGTAGTATGTTCGGTTGGAGATATACTGAATATTGTTGGTTAAATGTAGCCTCCAAGATAAATCTTCGACAGTCTCTTTGCTTTCTCTCCCCATCGCAGTCGCCGTGGTCATCGTTTTTAATTTGCATGCAAGCCCCGCTCACTGTACAACGTTTTACACACGTTCCAGCCCGCAGTGGTGCCGGTTGGAGATAGTATTGCTATAAATGTTGTGGAGGCTGAGAATTTGGTTGTGGTTGTGTATTGTTAAAGCGTTTCAATCTGATCAACGCCGTAAGCATGGTTTACTGAAAAGTCGTCTTGCAGATGCCAGACTAGGCTGTCAATGCATGAATGTGTTGCGTTGTTTCGGCGTACTGCTTTATGACACATCCTTGGACGACATGTTGGTAGGAAGGAAAACTTCCCGCCAGGCGGGAGCCGAACCCTTGTCTGTACCGTGGGATGGTACAATGATACCTCTACACCACACGCGCGTGCGAGCACTTGAATCTTCTGCGTTTCATCACATAAAATATGAATTACTCACTGGTACATTAAATGAGATCGGCAGAATTGACGGATTAAAACTGTTAAAATATCGTAGAACTTCGTCGTACGCGACCGCACCACTGGCAAAGCAATAGTTTTCACGTACCTAGCCCTAGTACTCAGATTAAAAACTGCAAAATTTCCGGCGTATTGAAGGAGACTAACGCAGAAAGCCCATGCATGTTCGACTGTCCCCATTTCGTAACACTGAATATTTGTTACTCGTGCTCCAAAAACAAGACTCGGGAAACGACGTACAGAATCTTTAAAGGCACCATGGTCCACGGAACACTTTTCAAAATGCTGTCTTCGTGCAACATCGTCGTCGCCTCTTATATAATTTGGTATTCTTTTTCGCAGAAGATGATCAAACTTTGATGCAGTATTCGCAAATAGGATGACAATACGCTGTAAGAATTTGCCGATAATTAATTAGCTGTAATTCAGGCTCCAAAGTATGCAGTCAGCGGCTTGGCTAACCTTTCCGTAGGCTTCGATGCACTGACTGTGCTAGATAAGAGTAAAGTCCATACAAGCATATAGGTACTGTATTACTTCCTCTTTTTGGACGGCTTACATAGTTTAGATGGAAAGAATATTCAAATGAAAAGTTTGTATGTAGGATAAAGCATTTTTCGAAGCGTAACTTATATTTTCCAAAATTAACCACGGATGGGCTCTGATGTGTTAGACATTTTATCTGAGACCATATTGAAGGAAACTCTAAGTCGACTCCAAACTTTGCTGAAGGTTGCAGTATTCAACTGCTGCCAAAAAGAGTTGTAAATTGTATCCTCCGCGCTTTACAGCACAGATATATTGATCATCACTGAAATTCCTTCATCGCTTTCTGCCGACCCATTTTGGAATACTTCACTCCTGTGTGGCCTTTTTACTTTGTTTCTGACATCAGATTGCTGGAAAACGTCCAGAAATGTTTCACTCGTACTGCTTTTCGCAAAATATACTGTGGTTCATATCAGCAAATTACATTATCATGCTAAAATTTTTAAGTAGAAATCATTGCAATATCGCAAAATCAATTTTGACTTGATTCTTTGTTATAAAACTGCATTCTACTTTTTCCAACATCCCATTATCAGAATTATTTCTTTTTGCTTTTCCCTGTAGTCGACATGCGCATCAATTTCAGCTCGTCAAAAGATTTGCAGTTAAAATAATATCCTGCATAGTTTCCAGTCTAGAATCTCTTTTCCGTCCATATCGTTAGTGTATCCACTCCTTTAGCTTTTAAACTGCGGCTAAGTCGTTTTCATCAACATGGTATTGCTGCTCTTGCATATTAGATGTCCACTCACTCTGATTGTTGCTTTTACCTTGTATGTTGTAGCTTTGCGAATGTTTTGCTCTTTTTTGTTGCTCATGCTTATATGTTTGCATGTTTTTTCAGTTCACGACGTTAAAACAAATAAATAAGTTTATTCATGTGAGCCGGTCAGTGCATTTCAATGTGGACGATGTTTTCGTGTGGGAATCTGAAACTGTTATTCCTTCTAGCATAAAATTCTTGGCAATGTTCCTAGAAGCATTCAGAGTATTCCTTTCTTTTACTCGTATGCAGTAACAAGTATTCGTTGGTGGTTTAAAATTTACCGTCCAATGCATAATCCTGCTCTACCATTCAGGATCTTCGATACATTCTGCGTATGATAAAAACTGTAACATTTAAAGACTTGTTGTGAAAAATATCACGCAGTTCATGTCAGCGTTCGATATAAATGTTTTGTCGAGCTGGGAGGTGAAATTCTCCCACATAAAGCTAGTGTCGATGATCATGGTCCTATAATCGATCTTAAATTGCACTGGAGGTTGTAGTATTTCACATTCGCTCAAAAGTTATCCGAAATTAAGGTCTTTGTCTCCAAGCTTTTGCAACACATGTGGACAGAACATTACCAAAAAGTCTTCCATGTTTATTTCTAATTCATTCTGGGATACTATGACCTCCTATCCAGCTTCTAGTACCACAATATCGGGAAATAACCAAACACTGTCTTCGCATTTGCGGTTTCCGAAAAGTTTATGGTGCTTAATATCACTGGATTAAATTGCAAGGCTCAAGTCACTTTTTTTCCTGATATTCCCAGAAATGGTTCAGTCCGTCGCTCCCCTTAGTCCATGGACACCCATGATTGGTTCACTTTTCCTTTCAAGTTCAGCGGTCGCGACTAACACTAAGGATGCATTTTCCTTGCTCTTTGCGCTTGCTGACATGTCGTCTGCAATTCTGACATGAGTTATATGAACTAAGAACGACGAGGCAGAAGCGAGGTATTCTAAGTTAGAGCTTCATTGAGACACTGCTAGTTTGCTGCAACAATTTTGATCCAATCAATTTATTCATGCAATGATTGTGAACATACGGTATCCGCCCCTTTGGTAAGCGACGCATGAATGATTCGCAGCGCGCAATATTCAGACAAGTGGAGGCTTACTTGATCATTTCGCGCTGGGTTAGAGTATCTATCATTAAATCAGCTCAGGTGTGGTCAAATGTTGGTTTTATGAGTGCTGTGCAAGTGCTCTCATTTTGTAGAATTTTATGCCACTTACAGCTTTGTGGGGAATTACTTGAGATGTTGTTAGCGCTCTATTTCAATTCGTTGCCCACTATGCTTGGTGAAAGCTTTCCGAATTTGTTTGAATTTGAATATGTTTAGGCAGTTGGACGGAAACGAAGTGGATAAAAAGCGATCGTGGTAATGTCGGTTGCCAGTCGACTCCGGCGTATGCGAAAACAACCACCTGAAGGTTGGGATCTTATCGAACCAACGCTGGATGAATTCGAAGCTAAGATGCGTGAAGCTGAAACAGATCCGCATGAAGGCAAACGAAGGACTGAAACCTTGTGGCCTATTTTCAAGGTGGGCGCTGTACCTATGTCTACGTTAAACACGTTTAATTGGAATTTGAGTCATTTTAATGTGCGGCATCGATCAGATTACAAATATTTTTCTTTTGTTTGCTTTCTGCAAGGTTTTTTATGCAGTATGTTCAGAAATAAAGGTAACAGAGTGGTATGAAGCCTTGAGCAACTATTTTTCCAATATTCGAATGAGAGGATACAGAGACCATAGAAAAGAAGATGACTTTATTCCTGCGCTAGTTGATATTTTTGTTTGTTTTTTTTCAGATTCATCATCAACGTTCACGCTACATCTATGATTTATTCTATAAAAGAGAGGTGATCAGTAAAGAATTGTATCAGTTCTGTTTGGACACGAAGCTCGCAGATGCAAAGCTGATAGCGAAATGGAAGAAGCAGGGATATGAGAACCTTTGTTGTCTTCGTTGTATCCAAACAAGGGACACCAATTTCGGCACGAATTGCATTTGCAGAGTGCCCAAGAGCAAGCTTGACGTTGTGAGTTCCCTTCCTTAAAAGTTTTACGTTATACCAGTTTTCATAGAGTGCTTGGAAAGTCACCAGAGCGGAGCGTCTTCCTCCGATGCATTAACTAAATTTAGTAGTAAAGTGCAGAGGAGACAGAAAAGTTGTTGTAACATATATGTTAATGTAAATTGTGCGTTTTCCGAAGTTTTTTGATAGAGGGGCGAAGGTGAGGACAAAAGTGGTACGTACCTGTAAGCATGAATCATACATCGACTTATTCTTTCCTAATGAAGTGATGAAAATCCTCAGGTAACATTCTCGTCAAAGCGCGATACGCGGATGACATTTCCGAGGAGCCTACTTGAAACAATTGTCGAAATAACAGCAGATTTGTGTAGTGACGCAACTAACGACCACTGTGTTATAGTGAAGATAAACCGATCTCTAGAATCCTCGCTCAATCCCATTCGAACAGACATACGTTATGAGTACATTTTTGACGCCATGAAATGAAAACCGTTTGCCCATTGTTCGGCGCTGAACGCATCACAGTGAAAGTTCATTCACTCCGACACCTTCCTCCACCCACTACCTTTCCACACTCACCTCTACATCTTTTCATGTGTGAAAACGAATGTGTAATGTGGTCAGTGCTTTCGCTTTTAAATAGAGCACCACAGCTTCTTTTTAACAGTTGTGAATGCGCGTCTTTCTCTCGGTGCGTGGTAAAGAGCTGCACCTTCGCTTCATGATTTTTAAACGGGACTGCAAATATTTTGCAGTCCCGTTTGGTTGAACGTCGGCGGTTGCATTTTTCGTTTTGCAGGGTCGCGTCGTCGAATGCGTTCATTGCGGTTGCCGCGGTTGTTCAGGATAGTAAAATCGATTTGTTCGACAGTGATGGACTGCGGCTACAAATGGTTTGTGTCACATTCATTGATATTGGTTGTTTATTTTTTATTGATTTTTTTCAGGTTAACATCCAAAAGTATTATGTATTGCGAAAGTTTTTATAAAAATTGTGCATCTCAGCTTATCGGCATTTCTTCATCATACACTTTGCGCTCCATTTCCATTTTTGAATGAGTATCGGTGATAAATACCCTTTTGCTTTATTGTATTGGCCATTTTAGCTTCGAGCTTTTCAAAAAGGTTGTCGGTCTTAACGAGTGTCAGTGTAAAATCTTCCTGTTTTTTGCGACGCTTTATACATCTGCCATATGAGCAAATAATTCTTTGAAAACAATTCCATAAGTTTTTGCTACCTTCTCACGAAATTATGCGTAATACAGCCTATTTAAGTGAACGATGGCCACCGCATTCATGTCTTGCGTTAGTTGGAAGAAAAATTTTTACTGAAAGTACCGGATTCTCCTTTTCTTCTGATGAGATTTTCAAAAGCACACATGTAACCATCTTCAGCGAGGAGACAGCCGTTGCATTTGCTCATTGTACATATTTATGCCATTCGTTCACAGCAACATTTTTGAGACAGACTCTGATCTGTTACGTTTAATTTGGCAGTTTTATTGTATAAGCATGCTCATTTGCTGGTGGTTATTTATGGCATTATATCCGTTTGTTATGTATATGAGGTGGGACTCTTTTTGCCAGTTGCAAGTAGCCTTACAAATCATGAAAAGTGTTAATGAAAATTGTCTGAGAAATTTTTGTGGAGTATATATCCAGCGGACGTAACTGATTCTACTTCCATGGTTTAAAAAATGGCTTATTTGTATAGCGTGAGGAAACCTCATTCAGGTTTAAATATGCGCTTTTATCATCCAATATTTCTTCCGCCTTAACCATATTAGTGTTGTCACTCTGTCGGAAATTTTCCATCATCCTCATTTCTGAAATAAAATCGTTTAATTTTGTAGTCTTTCTTGTTCAACTGTCGAGACGTATTTGTGAGATGATTAAGAGATGTGAAATAAACGAATTATGGCGCAAAAAATATTCCGCATTTATTGGCAATGAAGCTTGTGGAGGAGTTCGGAGTGTTACATTGCTGCGCACAACTGCTTTAAAGTTCTTATTCGCATTTTAGAAGGATTGTTCAAATCTTTTTGTTTTTCCAACGTTTTCTTTTCAATAAAATATTGAGTCTTAGCAGTTATAATCAGCGATCTTCGCATCCTTTGAAAAATCATAAATGTTTGCCACATTTATAGAGTTGGTAGATCTTCATAGTTTCCGATTATCACCGTTTTAAACTTTTGCGTCATTCTATTCTCGGGCAGATTTGTTCGATGGATTCAACCTCTTCATTTTGCTGCAAAATTTTTTTACCCTGAAAAAGGTTCATTCAGAATGAAGTCCATCAGCGCAACAGGAATTTACGTTAAAAGCGAGCATGAGCGACGTTGAACTACTTACGGCCACTCGTTATGTTCATCAGTCAAACCTCATATTGCTAAATTAAATATGGCTACTCATGTTGCCGAAGTGAGCAAACTGGGTAAATTTACAGATACATATATGCAGATATGTTCAAAGATGTTGCCTCTCCTATAATAACCTTGAACATATTACTGAATTTATGCTTTTATTCAAGGCGCTTTTTTCATATTCGTTTCACTAATTATAGAACTAAAATAGAGTCGACAGACAAAATCAACCAGTGCAAACAAATATATCGTTGTTTTATATTGCGCTCATATTCTCTGTTGTGCACAAGTTATTGTACACGCATAGATTGTCATGGTCTTTATGCTTCGTTTCTGTTTCTGCTACTGCCGTCGGTTTTTAAGGTTTTTTTAGCGCTGTTAAGGTGACTTGTAGCTGAAGCTTATGATATTGGAAATTGATATTGTTCTCAGTTGTCTTCATCGTGAAGTGTAATCTATAAGTTATACCCTATGATTGACATTGGTCCTGAGGCGAATTTCCAACATTCACTAAAAATTACTGATTTCACACAGCGAATTCAACTGTCAGAGAGCGGCCGAGAATTGCAAATTGTGATGTAGACGAGAGTGCGTCAAGAGGAAAGGTCGATGTGAATACTCCTAAGGGCAAAATGAATTCATCCGAGAAGTGCCCATGAATAATAGTTTGTCAAATGGCTCGCACGCAATCGATGCGCTCCCAATTTTCTCCTTTTTCGTTCGTCGGATTCGCCGTTCGCTGCTTGTCTGTCTTGGCTGATTTACCCTCTCAAGAACCCTTTCCTCTTGGAGCAGTTCACTTCGAACTAACCCATTTCCGCATTAACTCGCTTTCAGTCGTTCGGCATGTTAAACGCTCACTACGTTATGCGCCTTGGCAAATCATTACATAAGCATACTATGGTAACGTGGCGTGCTTCGACCATCTATCTCCACTCTCATTTATCACCTATGTAAGGTGTAGATTACGGTATTAAAAAGGTTGTGATATTTGTAAATCAGATTTGCCTTGCGATCAGCCATCTGTAACCAAAAAAGTAACTCTTTGGCGACGGAAATCTGCAGCTATTTGGCTTCGAAGGGAAATGCATTATTAAGCGTTCTGTTATTGCTTTAGAATATTTGGATAATCAATTTGCCTGACAACTGAAATGCAACCACAAACATCGTAGCACCACCATCTCAGGCACATTTTTTCGCTTGTTCAACTGTTGACGTCTTTGAGTCTAGAGTCCCTTCGGGATCGGAATCAGCCGTTGCAAGGATTTCACTAGCGGAGATTTAAAAGTCCCTCGGATCTGCTCCATCCTCTTTCCAATCGAGATTTTCGAGAAGAACGCAATAGCCTAGCGTCAGGATCGTTTATGTGATTCTCTGTTTGTAGTTACATTAATGTTCATGGTCGTTAGAACTGTTGAAACAGTGGAGTAGAGATGACTCGGTAAAAGGACAAAATACTAACGAAGACCATTCCTCTGAATCGTTGGCAATCTGAACAAATAAGCATCGCTATATCTTCCCTTACTGTTAAAAGTACTTGCCTTCCCTCTGATTATTTCGTGGTGGAGCATTATCCTCTTGCTTTTATTTTTGATCACCTTAATACTGCGCTGAATTAGGCTAAGTTACAAGTTGTTGCTGTTGTTGAATTATTCAATAACTGTCATAATTCATGAAATTTGCTTTCAAATTAGCATACGCTTCAATAGGTCTTTATAGAAATGCACAGTTAAAAATCATGACTCGTTTTATTCGCTTTACGAAATTACAGTTCATGCATAGTTTACTGAAAATACGTTTGGGAAGATGAATGTTCATTTTGTTGGTTTCAGTTGATATGCAAAATTTGTTCACTGTCCGAGCAATTAAGTCAACGACCGCCTGATGAATTGCTCTCAAATATGCTTATTTGGTTGGAAACGGAGAACTGAAAACATCTTAATCAGCATGGCGCTAATTCATTCATTATGCAGGTAATTAACCAAAAGCTATGTAGACCTACAGCGCAGTTATTATGTACCTGATTAATGCTTCTTTTGCTACACTTTCATGTCGCATATTTTATGCTTAGTACTCTTTCATCGGTTGCATTTACGGATGTCGATGTTGTGGTGGTCAGTTTTAAGAAAAGTGTTCAAAAATCTGAGAAACAACAAACCATCTATGCAGTTGTGAACTGATGGTCGAGTGAAGTGATTGAAGGTAATGGAGTCAACAGCGGACGAAAGTATCATTTCGCAGGAACACTACAAGGATATTGACTGGTAGTAAGAATTTTTCTTTTTCCCTCTTAATAGCTTACCAGTGTTTTCTTGAACATGTACCTGGCGCTCAAGTTGTGGACACTCGGCTGAGTGAAAAAAGCATGACGGTCGCTATTAAGGTCTTCAACTGGAAATTATGCATCATTGAAGCCATTTGTAGGGAAGAAGCTGGGGATGAGGCAGAAGGAGGTAGCTTAACTGCACACCTCTTCCAGCGCTGGAGGTTCATCAATAACTCACCATTCATCTCAGTTCGAGCACTAAAGTGCTGCATGCTCCTCTGTCAACCTATAACTGATGGAAGCCTTATAAATTAAAATGTGGCCTTCTTGCAAATTGACCTAGTCAAAAAATTTGTCCGAGATAAAGATAAAGAATAGCTGGGCCGCTTATAATGATGGCAGTATATGGAGTCCGCACCACCCATTTGAGAAAACCTCATGAAGAGGGCCGATGCTTCTCTTCCATAAGATATCACTCTACCGCTTTTGCAGGGTTTGGCCATACATTTACTGTTTCACTGCCCAATATCTTCTCCTTAAGACTTCTGCCCAAACGAAGCATAAGCTACCAAAGGCGACATTTCCAATATCCGTGGCCTATGCTCTGTTATTCTGTTCTGTTTCATTAAGCAACACGATATTAAATAGCTTTAATTTTTACCTTGAAGTACAGAACAAAATTATACATTTTTTGGCAACATGGAATTGCATAGATTCGTTCATACGCTGAGCTGGAACCCAGAATATTAGAGTATGATGTGAAAATCGGAAACCTTTTAAAATTTGCCTTTTTTGTTTTTTATGATTTAGTTGCCTTTTTCTCAAAACTGGTGGGACAATACCCGACGCACTGCACTCCTCAAGTTTCCAGTTTTCGAGTTCCGATTGGAATCAGTTGCAGAATTCTTTAGCGATACGATGCTTAAGAAAGAACGACTCAACTGAACTTCTCGAAGTCGAATAAGAAAGTTTTGGGATCATTTCGCATTGTGAAGGATGCTAACGTGATAGGCCGGGTGTGGCTATTTACAGTTAAAGTTATACGTAAATGCGAGCATTCCAATATATTGTTCCATTGAGTTCCCTTATAGTTAAGCTTTTTGCTTCATAGTTATTTTCAATGATTGACTTCGTGAGGAAACGTTTGCATTTCTTTCTTTCAAGGAGCGATTCCGATGAGGATAGCGAACAGTCGCCAAACACCGGATCGACAAATTCTATAGGGATATCGGCGAACGGTTCAGCTGTTATTATTCCATCTTGTATGGCCGAACACGTTTTGGGAAGTATTCGTGAATCGAATGTGAAATATATAACAAAGAATTGTGAGCAATACGAACTGGATGATGAAGCTTGTATTTATGGTAATGTCATAATTTCGTAGTTTATGAATT
>JAAVTS010003268.1:7953-20831 GCA_022845575.1 Baylisascaris ailuri | reverse complement strand
AAAAATACCTAAACGTTGAACTAATGGATGTTTTCGGGATGCGCAGTGGTCGATTCAGAGATTATCATAACATCACAGTTGTTTTACTGTAACTAACAAAAGGGCTAACAAAACATTTACTAATTACCAATACTCTCTTGCTGTAAAATATCATTACAGTACTTAATGAGTTATCAATCATCTTCATCACTATGGTGGTCCTTCCTGTGTGCTTTATCCCTCTTCGATAGTTCTGCAACCACAACGTTAGAAGAATTCGATATCTTTTATGAAGCAAAATTTATTTCTAATATTTGTATTAACTATAATGGATTTTTCATCAACGAAACGATATATACGTATCGCGTTGCCCCGTATATTTGAGGGTATATACAAATATGGTGGCTCTGAGGGTTGACTGCTTCTGATGTGAATAAGCTCAATCGAATCTCACAAAGAGCCCCTAGTAAATAATACTTATGTAAAGGTTAGTGGCTATCTGCATCAGAGTGGGCAATGAAAAGTCTATAAGAAAAAATACGGCAAAAAATGTTAGCCAAACTTGCGAGAGAAAGTGACCTCTACATGCCGATTCGAGATGCTACCGGAAGTACCTATTGATTAGTATTGATACAATATCACGAATATTTATGAGTGCATAGAACACCGTTGCTAATAGATGAGGCTAACCTTTAATTATAAACTTTGTGGATAACGTCCTATTTATCAGAGTTTCTTTGCTATTAGAGCACATTTATCGCCCACCACATAGCAGATGATGCATCGACAAAAGGATGGAGGGGGAAACCCGCGAGAATTCAGGCAACTTTTATATGTGAATGCTTTTGGGAATTTCGACATTCCTGGGGAATTATTAACATTCATCTTTCAAAAAGATTCCTATGTATATTGTACTGTACAGCTGAAATTAAGCATCGATGTCTTTGAACACCTTGTGCACTTATGCTATAAAGTAAATGTAGTCAAACTATGAAGTGAGATAAAATTCTATGAAAGATTTTGAAGCTTCTTTTCCAAAAAAAAAACTTAAAACACTTCAGCAATTGGCAGTATCAGCTTGACAATTCTTAAAAACGATAAATGGCAATGCCAAAGGTGTTGAGACAATCTAGACAGTGCCGATCAGATGCGCATAAATTCGTTCATCAAGTTACAATCTCTTCTTATGGGAATTTGTCGTACCTCTCATCCGTCTCTTATTTGATCGTCGCTGACCTTGCCGCTAATCCAAAATTGCACTCCCCCTTTCCCCTTCCCCCCTACCCCCGACAATGGTGATCTACAGTATTTTTTCGCATGTTAGAATGCAAATATACAAATATATGAACTAAACAAGAAAACCTTCAATTTTTTGCACGTCTCCCCAATCACTGATCGCATCTTCAACAGTTTCGTTGTCCTTCGCCGCTCGCATTTTACCTCAATAAGAGAAAATTTGAGAATATTTTAAAGAATGGACGAAAGGAAGCGTTTATAAGTGATTCATCTAGACACATAATTAGGCGATCCTTTTTTAGAGGGTAGCAAAGAGGGGACGGGAAAGATTGGAGGTCAAAGGTAGGAAGTGAATTTTCAGACAACCGAACGTTCACATTCCAACAAAACAAGTAAGTGCAATAAATATTCGACAATAAACCTCAGCAAATGAATTACTGCTCACAATTTGTATTTTTCCCCTCATTTAATCTACTATTGTTATGGGGAAGGCGGAGTCTGCCCAAATTTGGTTCTTACAAATTTCTTAGGGAAGTTCATTCTATCACAAAATTATCACGTTGATAATACTTTATTTTCGAATAATAATATAAAATATTTGTACATTAAAATTCCTCTATATATGTATATCTATATTTCTCTATGATGAGTGATTTGCATATTTAATTTACATTCAGCAATTAATTTACTCACTCACTTATCAAGTAAATTGATAAACAAATATATGGGGAAGCATGCCGAAAAAGTTTGCACGAAAAACGCTTCTATATTTCCCTCAACTGACCGACCGCTCTCATAAATAATGAAAAACGATATTAATTATACGAAATAATGCATTCAGAGTTTAATTGGCCCAATCATCCATATTAGTCTTCCATAAAAGAATGACATTTGCAACCTGAACGGTGTCACAAAAGCAAGGAATTCGGTAATAAATTTTGAGCTTCTATGGTAAGTTTCTCACAAAGGCTTGACGTTTCTGCTATGAAATTCTCAAATTCATATTCTCCACTTCCCAAATTATGACTATGATTTTAATGTTTTCATGGCATTTCATGTTCACGATGTGTTCATGATTAACATTCATGTAACGGTATGGAGAAACTGAACGCATCACAAATGCTAAGACTATAATTGTCGATTCTCAGTGGCTCAGCTTGCTGTGCGCTAGATCGGAAATATAAACGTCGCAGGTTCTCGTCCTGCTTTGTATCAGATGGGTTTTTGAGTGATAGCTTTAGTGATGAGCTCTTTCCATCGCCTACCTTCAAGAATTCTTTTGTAAGCCTCTTGTTCTTCCGGTGTTTCAGGTAGGAATTTTCGTGGTTCGTCGATAACTTCAGTGCTTTCCAACTGCAAAACGACCCTTGTTGTTATGTGACTTGCACTCGAAACTTATTACGTTATTATGTTTGTTCATTTATTTGATTGATGCATCAGCGAAGCACCTTCGTTCATCACATCATGACCTCATGAATACATCTGCAATATCTCTCAGACTCTAGTTTCCATGGAATCTTTCCTGTAAATACTCGAAGAAGATATTGAAATGCGTGACAACTTATCTACAGTATGCTATAAGTTATTAGAGACGCACAGATTGCTTAGTGGGTAATATTTACAGCAAATCGTTTGTAATTTTAAAATAATTGCATTTAAATAAATGGAATATGGATCATTTCTGATCATATTTCATCGTTTTGCGCATACCCTGAACAACCTATGAGCAAGTCGTCTCATCAGAAGCAACACCTTGCAAGAACAGCAAACTTCGGCTAGATGGTGCAAATTTTTAGATGCATTATGAATGTAAAGTTGACGTCGAATGTTGAAAAATATCTCTAAATTCATTCCAATGAACAAATGATTCATTCTCTTATTCCCTTATTGTGACACCGTTGCTTCTTTCAAAAGTTGGACTGAAGGATTATGCAATGTCATCACTCATTTTCCTTAATTGAGTAAACTAGAAGGAAACTCCGAAGATGGTAAATAACCGACGGCGCAAATGTCCCATAGCATCAGGATAGTTTTTAATTTGAGCGCATGTGTCTTAACATGCTCATAGTGGGAATCGTTTGTTTTCCATTGGTTTTATTTCTTCCGAAATTCTTCACGAAATGGACATAATGGCTGCAATCCAGAGCTCACCATTGCTGATAATGCTTTCTCTTTTTCTTTTTCTCTATGATCTGCAACTTCAGTTCTCGCTTCACTTTCAGGTTTACTCTCGCTTGTCGCTTCGTCTTTATTCGCACCCTTCGTTTTCTCTTCATTGTTTTTCTTGCTCTCTTTGGTATCTCTTTTCAATTCACCTTTCTTCACTTTGCTCTTCTTCGTTTGTGTTTTCTTTTTCTCATCAATTCCGCTAGAAGGCTGCAATAGTAGAAACTTCTTTAAGTCGACGATTTCCAATATGAGAAGGGAAGAATCTTTCCAGATATGCCTACAAATGGATCGTCTCGGATTGCAATATCCTTTGCAACGCCGTAAGTAATACTGGTGTAGGGAAATAAAGCCTGCAGCGAATAGATTAAGGCAATACTCCTTTTATGCTATTTTTATTAGAATAAATTGAATAAATCCTTAATCGATACTAGAGTTTAGTTGGTAAAATATTTTAGAATATTTTCATGTTTATTCCTAATTGTTTAATCAATAGTTTTGTTTTTTCGAGTAAAGCAAAACATGCTATCCTATGAAACCTCTTTCTGAAATGATACAAGATTGCCTTACGAGATCTCATCCTAACCTCTGTGACACTTAGAAGAAATTCATAGTCGAATAACATTGACGACGTCATGTCCCTAATATCAGCTCTTTGATTAAAGCAACTGAGTCGCTGAAACCTGAATACTCATATTCTTACCAATCTAATCATTACATAGCGACATGGTTCCCCCTCTTCCCATTAGGCAGTGTTGGATTAAACAGTAGTTTTAAAAATAAACAAATATTACGGCATTACCTCGATCTTTTGATCTGCTTTCTGCTCTTTTTTCTTTCCGCAACAATTGGCCAAATGAATGCCGATAATTATAGCATATATCAAATATGCGAATAGAAAATTCCATAAGAAATTTACTTCAATCATGGTGAAAATCTAAATGCATAGCGTATGATTGGTAAATAAACACCGAATATTATGCATTGCATCTGTTGAATTCGATCGATAGAACCGACCTAATCAATCGATTTCTATTTGCCGACCGGCCGGAGACCTGTGGCCTGAGGACCTATGAACTTCGACAAGTTGAACCGATTTGATCGACCAGTTTTTTATCATCGAAAATTTCAGCAACGCAAATCCACCGGAACTGTTTTTCTGAGGCAGTTCCTTCGATCGCAGCGAAGTGGTGTTTCTAGATCAGCATGCTCCTGGCGTGGTGTCTCTGTCTATGTCTGCGTGTGTACGATGACAAACAGCCTTGACAGTATTTCATGCCCTGCTAGGACAGGTAAACATGTGTTGCATTCGTCAAGAGATGTAGAAATTATGTTTCAAATAAATCACTTTTGTTGGATCTGTATGGAACCTATCAGTGGGCCTTACAATCCCCCCCTTTTTAAAATAAAAAATAAACCTCGGCATGCTCGGACTTTTTCAGCACACAAAGCATGTTCCTTATAAAACTTCGCTCAATAGCTGAGATGTTCTCAATATGGTGAGCAACTTCATAATAGTAATCCATAACCTTTCTTCTGCATGAACATAAAATAATTAAAATATGAGAAACAAAAAAATGCAAAACGCATACTCAAGGATCGACAGATCAACCGTTTCGTGCAACCATGAAACTATACAATGAAGAAGATTTGTACACTAGGCCAAGCGAATGAATCAGTTATGCAAATTTAAAGGTATTGTAGCATACGTAGTATTCAGGCAAATTTCGAGACATCCAAGCATATACATGACAGATGACATTCAAGACGTCCAAGCATATAAGACAAGATATCCAGGTGCCCTCGAGGGAGATTTCTGCACTAAAATTTTCGTGTGGGAAAGGGCTGGGATTTTCGGAGAGGATCCCCGCAGATGACGAAAATTTGCAAAATACGTGCTTTTATTACGAGACAATTTTAAGATTGTTCACGTTATTGTGCTGCATCGTTTTTATTTAAGGTATATTACAGCACAATTTACGAAACTTCCAGTGTCCTAAAATTAGTATTATGTAGCTAAAGAACTGCTCAAGGTGATTAGATGTAATAATTATAGCTTCTGAGGTTTTATAAGGAGTAGGGTATACTATATTATAGTTCAAAAACGATGGTAAATTGGCAGCACAAATTTGCGACACTGTTCCCCACTGCTCTCTTTGAGAATGATCAACACTTCTTTGCACTGATCTTGTTGTTCTCAACCCTTGAAATCGGTGGTTTGTGGCATATCCTCTGCGTAAAGCACAATTTATCGGAGGGATGGGACCTCTCCCATGATAGGGAAATAAAAGGTGAATATGACGAGAGGAGGGGCAGCACATTATGGCACATTGGAAGTGGTGAGTTTTTCCTTGGGCATCATGTGATTTATGCAGAGTTCCATTTCAGGTCACGTTACAAGGATTCTTAATACGTTAACGAGTGTTTTCGTTCGCCCGAGACCTGTTTTCTTTTGGAAACGTGGTGGACACGGTTTTTTGTGGGGGTAATTTCATCTATCATTTCGATTATGTCAACCTATATTGGATGGTTCTTGCGGAAAACATGCTATAAGCAGGGGATTTTCGATTTTATTGTGCTATAAAGTTGTGCGTCAAGTTGAACGACGCTTTGCATTTGTAGGTTTCCATATCTTATGCTATCTTTTCGTTGAAATAGTCCTATTAAAAACAAAAAAGTTTAAAAAGGATTAAAATTGTCGACATGGCCTCTTCTAAATCGCTCAAAAATGTCTTTGATTTCTGTTAATGCACTAACAAATAGTCCCTGCTGGGAGATTCTAAGCAAAGAAGCGACATTACTTCTTTTGAACAACGCATAATAAGTAATAAAATGATTAGCCACATACATATACACATACAAAGACAGACACAGACACAGACACAGACACACGTACTCCCGTCAATGACTGAAATGAATTCAAGCAACTGCAAGCGCGCCCACCACCTTCGAGCACCACAAACCGAAGCATACCCTCGATACGCATGTAGGCAGCAACAAACGGCTATCTGCTATGTAAAGTCATCTTTTTTTCGATTCGCAGATACATTTACTGCTTGTGGTCTTATATATGATTTTGTCAACACTCCTACTCCACTTCAGCTTAGACGTTCAACAAAAAATTGCAAGGAAACCCTTTCGCCATAATATGGGAATTCAAACAGACCCCAAATCCTCATAGAAACCCCTCCCCAAGCTCCGAGCAGATCAAAGGCTAAACTCAGCAAAACAGCAACAGGTAGAATGGGTAAAATTTTTATTCGACATAAAACTATCCTCAACATTTTCAATATAAGTTCATCAAAAAAAATAGCACTAAACAAGTTTGAGGTTGAGATATTACACCGTTATGCAAATAGTAATTACCAATTTATTCGCCCAAAATTGAAAATAATAACGAGTTGTTTCCGATAATCACCTAATTAACATTTTATCATTTCGCATTAGCAGACGTAAAGCCGTTTATGAATTCTTTAAATCTCCTTATTTGATTTCATTCATTCAAATCCCTTCATCCTTATATAAATGATTAATTCACTTCCTTCAATCATTACTAAACTTATTTAAGGAATTTTTTTATTTCTTTTCTCTAAAAAAATAATAAAAATAAGAAACATCTTCCTCCCCTCTCGTTATTAAAAAGACTAAATAATCTCACAATCCCAATTGTTAATATAAAACGAGATGCAATTAAATCGAATTAAAACTTCAATATAATATCACAGCAGAAAAAAAAACGAAAATAAAAATGTTAAATAGAATGGGGAATTATCACGGGCGTAATGTACCAAAAGAAATATTCAAGCACCATAATTACTGTCACAATAAACAAATTATTTGATATTATAAACATCGACGAATGATAGCACACTTATCACAATAGTGAGCAAGTAATCGGTGCATATAAACGTATAATTGAACCAATCTCTGAGTCTGAATTGAAGGCACAAAACGGCAGTGAGATCACCGAATAAAATCCACAAACACAGCGTTCGATTAGAAGAAAACATCAAAGATCACAATGCAAAAAAAAAAAAAAAAAACTACTTGCAAAATAGCAACAATTGGTTAATTTCATAGCAAAAATGTAACGCATTTTAAACGATAAAGAAATGCGTCACCTAAAATAAATAGACTGACTATAAAATAGATGAACAGTCAGCTAAATAAAACTAAAATTTCCAACATAGACGGCGCCAAAATTAGTGAAGGAGGCGCAAAATGAAAAAAACAAAAAAACATAAACATGAAACGTTAGAAAGTTAAAATGTGGACGTTTCAAGCCATCTTTGTGGGATCCATAGATCAGTCGGCATCTCAATTTGCCGCACAAACCAGATTCTAACGACGCTCGGAACCTGTTGAACCGGGTGGAGTAATTGTCGCAGAATCAACGAGATAGGATTGTAGTGGATTTGGTAGTGGAGCCGCATTGATCAGCGATGTGGCAGTCGGAAATGGTGATGTCTGTGGTTGATATTCACCTCCCATTGAAAATGACGCTAGCGCTGCATCGAAAGACAGTTGACTGGAAAGGTTCTTGACGTATAGCGCAAGCTTGAAATCAATAACAATACGACCAAGTTCCTTAGTTCTCTTGAGAATAAAGCCTCATTTGGGGTTATAGAATACCTTAGAAAACAGCTTTGCAATTTGAAGACATGGGGGGGGGGGGGAAGAGGGAGCGTAAACCAGATAGAGAAACCCGTAGATTCTTGTCTATTTTTTTTTTCAATCCTCACTTTCATCCACTACGTCCCTAAAGGAGCTTAATATCCTAAGAATCATACAATTATATAAATGCATCGTTAGCAGGAGCCCGTTAAGTCAAAACTTCCCATCCTACACCTCTTTGTTTAAAACATCTCTAGAAATTTTAACATGTTCGAGTTTTTTAAAATTTCCTGAAATTTCAACAGGCTTTTTTAAAATAACAACCATCTGACACAATCATCCCTGGTCTGACGGCTGTCTGAATGAACAAGCTGAGGTAACTTTTCGAGACAACATTTTCTCAACTTTAAAACAGATTCAATGACTAACTTCATCAATACGTTATAGTCGATATTAGGTGATTGCATGAAGCTATTCATAGTTGGTGCGCTGCCAATGTTGCTAGCTGGAGTAATCGGGCTGCCCACCGGTGAAACGAAAATTGGTTGCGTGGGTATTGAATTCGGGGGCTGACGAATCGGCGACACCAAAGTCACTGGAGTTACAAGTTGTGGACTTTCTAAAAAGCATAACTCGTTTTCATCGAGAATCTAAAAAATTTCCAAACATAAAACAGGAGAATTATTGCATAGTGAAGTCCGCCGAGTTTGCACACTAGACGTCAACATAGTAGATATGAGTGGCAAGAAACACTAGCACGAATACAAATGGCAACGGCAACGATAGGCCATCATTCCAGTCTCTCCATAAATCGAATGCAACCTTGTATCGCAGAAACAGATAAGGCCCTAGGAATTGTCAACTCAGTTCTCCTTCCCAGTCACGTAAAAACCACGATTCGATTAACCAAACAGCTGTCTGAATTAAAAAACAAGCGATGATATAGTCAGTTGCTATCTTGCGACAAAGATGTGGAAACCGAATATTCAGATATACCGCACCTTCTATGAGGACAGTGCGGAGACCACCGATCAGTTCATTTGCACTAAAAAAAACCCTGCCATTTTTCAAAACTGTTGGAAAATCTCTGGCAAGTTCCCTATAAATAAAGAATTACTCATTTCCTTCACCCCTTCCCTAACTGCACAACTTTTGTTTCATGGTATTGAGCCGAGAATCAGCATGATCCTTCCTCTATCTCTCCACGCGAAATGCACTTTTTTTCGCAAGTCCCTCTCGATAAAACGAAACAAATCGAAATCGGCATACGAATTTGTTGTTTAATTGGTCTATACGTTCCATTGATTATCGCAAGCTCCATAAGTTGTTTGCGTTTCAAATCGTCTGCACCCTCTTGCTGTAAAACAACTCAATTCACTAATATCTATAAAGCTATGTAATATTGACAATTTCAAACTACCATAACGAAATTTGAGATTAGCTAATTTTCTTCAGTGGGAAGAACAAAGCATAGATTAACATTATGACATTTTATTCCGCCTACGAAAGCGCGACGATTCATGCAGTTCCATTCAATTCATTGTGATCTCGATGCGCCAATACGGATGGAAAATCCATCGAATTTTCTTATGGAATGTGTAAATGGTACAGCATTCAATATGAAGGAACACTCCTTCTTGAAGATATGCCTTATAAACGGCCTTTTATACTAATAATAGAAGGGACGAACAAGAATCCATTGCTCTTAAAATACGTGGTGCTGAGTTAACTTACTGTGGGAATCAGAAGCTTCTTGATTTGATCAACGCCGATTTTCAACTTCAGGTAAACGCGATTGGGCGTATCCTCACACTGAATTAGCACGTGAAGATCGTCGTTAAGATGCTCCCAGTTCGGTTTACCACGATTCTGCTCCTCCTTGAAAAACTTTTTCAAGTTCACCAATCGCCTGCCCATACTCCAAACATCTCTCTCATTTAACACTGCATATTCCACTTGGAAATCATGAATGTATATTACTGACGATGGCCGCTAGCCAGGTTCATTAAACCTGGCTAGCTGCCATCTTCAGTTTCAGCAACATGGCCTACTTCCTCATTTCTACCAAGTGGGAAAAATGAGAGGTCAAGCAACCCCGCCAAGATCAGTTTAGGGAATTCGGGAAAAACCAATGAAACGACTTTACAAAAAATGGTTTCACCGGAACCCGGACAAACTTCCAGTTATCTCTCCTATCCAAGATGAAAAAAAAAACTTATCAACGGCTGAGCCAACGATAGTCTACATGAACCATTTATCGGCATATACCTTCATCAAAAGAAATAAGTGGGAAATTGCCGCACCTTGCGACGATCTCGCATCGAGCCACGTCCTCGAACCATGATCTTGCAACCCGTTTCCTGTTCCAGTTGTTTGGCAGTCATTCCCCTCGGTCCCAGAATACGCCCAACGAAGTTATACTAAAAACCTTGACATGCTATCTACACATATGTCGCAACAAATAAAAACATTACCGCACCATTCAAACGGCAAAATGAAATTGCCGACAAAAGCTAAATCAGAGAAATCTTTGAAACAGAGAAGTTAAACACGACCGATTTTAAATCCTATTGAAAATCCGATCGTCGTTCAGCAACTACGACACCGAAATCAGCAGCAACCGCTGTCAACTTTGAGCAAGGAAACCAAGTCTCCGAAATGCAAAAGAAAAAAAACACTCAGTTAACAAAAGCTGGGCATAACGGAAGTTCATCTTTACATGCGAATATGCCGTCCTTATGATCAAAAATGTTTTGAACTACAATCAGTGCACAACTTGAAATGGGTCTTGAAAACTTGCATCGGGATGTTCTTTGCAAGGGACGTAGACCTTCTCTTGAACGGTGATGGGCTCTCCTTCGGGTTCCGGAAGGCTGACCTTCTCGATGGAAAAGTTGCATTGAAAGAGCATCGTGCGCACGCGGCTGATCTCTGAAATGCGATTTGCACAAGTAATTACTAAATCCAAACAGCAAAAAACATCACCATCGCTCCGATATTAATCACTATCACAGAAACTGAGCAATAAAAGACCTTCCACCCATCCCTTCCTCTGGATCCATCTTCTTCTCACACAGGCCAAACCAATATTGTCAAGCAATATTGGTCACACTTTTGACTCACCAGCTCGCTTTGCACAGTTACTGAAATGCCAGTAAACAACTTATCGATTGCCAATGAAAATGCGGTCGTTTCTGAGTTTCAAAAATTTCTACCCGCCACTCCCTTATCCAAACATTCAAACAAATAGGCTAATACGCGCGCCTATTCAAAGAAGCAAACAACTTGTTTCAATTTAAAGAACATAACTGAAAATATATTCAACTTCGAAACAACCTTCATCGACAAGGCGCTCCATATTGGGGAATAATTGCGGAAAGATGCTCAACTGTCTCTTCTCTTTTATCAGATCCGCCAGGTATTCCATCGTGCATTCCGATGCAGAAACGTCATCTGGACTTGAAGAAGAACCTGAATACTCAATCATGCCACTCATGGTGCTATCCGTTAGACTTCGACAGTGTCGCTATATTTTCTCATAGAAGAGAGGATGTTCGATCCGTAGGTAGGAGATGATAGAAAACAAAGGTGTCAGGTCAGCAGAGGTTGGGGAATCCACAGATGCAGTCACGAAGTCGAGTAATACTTTAAGAAATGCTCTTCGCATAAAAACAACCGAACGAAAACGACAGGAAAAAGAGGATCGTTCAAAGATAACTTGGACGCATATTAGAATTGAGGGGATGCGATCGAAAAACAACCCTTCCAAGGACGTTATCATGTTTGCGGGTGCATTCCCCTTTAACATCGGCATCATTAGCAGACAGCTGGCTCTCGGAAAAATGCCAGCCACTAAGGTTGGAAATCACCTATTGAAGTGGCCCAGAAAGATTAACATTTAGTGATTCTACAGTGAAAAAAATTGATTTAGCAATGAAAAAACCTGGGAAATATAAATACCACAGGCTAGAAAGATGATATATCCTTCCAAATGCGCCATCATTGAATTGTTTTTCTTTTTCAAAACATATTCGATTAATCACTGATTGAAGATCGCTGCAACAGCTGCACACTTCTGATAATCACTACGATACGTTTCTGTTCCGAAATTGCTGTAGACAGTTCCACTGACTAGTTGATCATTACGGCATACGTTAGCCGACTATCAATTCATAAGTGCTATCCGTCAATCACACTGCGAAACTGTAACGAGCTCATCACCCATTGTCTTGATGGACACTTGTGAAATCATAAAAGTAAACTTAGCATTAAATATGCGCACCTCTTTCAGATCGAGGCGAGAAAAATGGTTTCCTTGGTGTCTTCTGATCGCCGGATATGCGATACGCCTAAATGAGTTCATTAAAACATCAAAATAAAAGCAATGCGTATCTCTGCTAAGCAATCGATATGGAATCAAAAACACACGATGAACCTGCATCCATAAACTAATGAATTGCCCGAGATACTGCTTATGCAATGCCGCGGATCCTGTCGTACGCAGTCGTAACTCCTGGCATAAAGCTCTTTCAATATTACTGTGGCTTCCACAGTATTAGGCCCTCCCACAAAGATATGAGGGCAACAATAGTCAGCGATGTCCATTCACTTTAAACTCTGATGTGTACTCTAAAATAACCAAAATAACTTTGCATTGCATATGATGGCAACTTCAAATTAGTCCTCCCTCGAGAAAAAGATCAAAAGATGTGATAACAAAATAAGATGACTGTGATATAAAATCAAAATATCACAATCAATTGTGCTCAATTATGATATTAAATATCAACTTAAAATATAGATGCAATAGCATAAAATATAGAAAAAGGCCTATCTGTAAAAAAAAAGTAAATAGATAAAACATATGATATTTATTCATCGTC
>JAAVTS010003266.1:10732-20848 GCA_022845575.1 Baylisascaris ailuri | reverse complement strand
CACAACAATCAGCACATTCGAATAACATACACTCATCTATTATGTCACCTATAATACATAGATTATTGGAAGTGAACTCGATCAAATTTTCCAGTGAAGTTGAGACCACCTTCTAATTATTGTTTTTTGCTGAAATGAAAAAAATATATATTTCCAATCATTCGATAATTAGCTACATTCAACGGCAGTGCAAATATGAAGCAATATTTGTCTACTAAAAAAAAAGTTAGTAAAAAATGTTAAAATATGGAAATATCCATCTAAGAAAAATATGAAAATTTCAAATATTTTATACATTTCATATTATGGTGACAGCAAATTTGACAACTGAATAAATCATTAAAACGTGAAAAGGGTGGAAAAAATGCATAATTCATTGCATTCTATGATATTTATCAGAGAAAATTCTTAGTTATTTGATAAGCGAATATTTGATATCTGTCAATAAAAGGTTTTTTCTTTCCAATTTGCGACAACAACAAATTCGACGATTGACATTACGAAGCAAAAAAAAGAAGCATTGAGAAAGTATTTCAAATATTGATTAAGGGAGAAGGCCAATAAAACGATACAAAGTGGGGAATAGTTGGCGAAGACGAGAATGCTGGATTTGGTAAAGCGGAGAGACTAGCAAAGCAATCATCAGAGAGAACTCATTTCAGGAAAGATATTTATTAAAATGGGCATACATCGGGAAAAGTGCAACAATCAACACTTCCGCTTATTCCATCGAATCGAACAACCAATGAAAATATGAGCAACGAAAAAAGCAGAGTGAAAAATATACAAGAAAATAGAATAATGATATTCGCTTTTTGCAATTCTTTTGATTAACACAGTCTGTCTTATTAATTAGCAACAAATAATTAAAATATCTGCAATAATCCATTCATGTTTTAATAGAACTGACCAACCGCTCACATAAATTTTCCATAAAACAGTCATTTTCTTAAATTCAACCAACTTTGCAAATTTATCGACCCATTAAATACTCATAGTGCCGATCAAAATTGTTGAGTTAAGCTGAAAGTTGATGTATGATCGAAAGCATTCCTTTTACACTTCCTAACTCTATGTTTAATAGTTGTTCAATTGAAACAGCTGGCAGGTAGACACACGGTAACGTGCATATATACGTATGCATGCGCATGGTTTTGCATTAATGCAGTTTGCGATGCAAACAACGCTTAATAAATTTGTTTTTCGAATCGATTTGTGGGTGGCACTAATCCTTGCTTCACTTATAAACGTATTCGATAAAATTTCGTTGGAAAGTTTACATTGGTATGATGAATTCTCAATGTATATTGTTGAAAAAATTTCAGCATTTCATAGAAATTATTCGAAACAAATAAAAAGTTTTAAAAACTGTTGATATCTTTCATAAAGATCATATTGGGCCATAAATTATACATGAAAGTTTCCGTGGAAATTCTCAAAAAAAACTTGAAAGATATGAAAAATATTCGATAAGACTTGTAAATGGTTTAAACAATATGCTTTCGGAAGTCAATTGCTTGAATTAGAACAACATGTGGAATTTCGGAGGTAATTTCGAAACATTTAAGTTACTTTAAGAAAAAATTGTAGGGGCAATTTGTCGCTAATAATTCAAGGAAGAATTAAGTTTAATTCGCAAGTTCTTTAGCATTTTCGAATATTGATAATATATTGCGAAAGTGGATGGGTGAACATGAAAAGAGAACTATGGAAGCTGATTCATCGCTCCTATTATACGAAATTTAATCACTACCTCCAATTTTAAACAATTTTTGCAACGCTGCTCAACAAAGAACCTGTTGCTCCTAACTTTATTTTCAATCGATATATTACTTCAACGGCAAACCTCGTCTATAAACATTTCTACTCCTATCAAACACTCCACTAAGCTGTTCTATTTAATGGGAAAGGCATAGAACTGCAATAATACTATCGAATAAGCCAATAGGTTTAAATATTATGGCTTGTTGGTTTTCGGATAGTTTCATTCTAAAATAGGGATCATATTAGGTGCAAACACAGAAACGATCACATGAACATTCGATTGGAAGCTTTACAATAAAGCAAATTCTTTTTTTTTCTGAGAAAAAAATATAGAAAAAAAAATTGTGTCAACAATACCAGCAATCCATTCACTGTTGGAGACAAAAAAAGACGGAAAAAATTGCGTCAACGGGTGAATGCAAAATATTGATTAGAGATGATATGAAGGGTGCGTTGCTATCAATAACGAGACTACCCTAACACAGCGTTCAACATAACAATACAATTACGTCATCATTGACGAATGAATAATTTCGGTGATCTGATCTGCATTCTTCAATAACACCCTAAAAGAGCGCTTCTATCAGGTAGCGATGCGTAAAGCATTGAATACTGGCCATTAATGGTTGTTTCCACTTGCGTCTCTACAGCAATCAACGAGGGAACTCCGCGGCGCCTCGCAAAAACACAAACAAAATCAACAAGCAAAGATCGATCGAAATATATGTCAACGAATATCTGTTAGTCTATAGAACTTTTACACGATATTTTTCATGATAAAGTGTCATGTTTAACCAATTTTCGATTGAACTTACAACCACTCCATATGCGCTGCTGCACGTATCCTCTGCCCAGATATGTCCTTATGCGTCAACTTGCCGTTGGCAAATTATCGAATAGATGCTTCGATGAAATACAGCGCCAAACCAATCAACGAACTAAGCAAAACACCGCAGCTGAAAACTAAATTCCCCATAAATTAAGATATAATTCGTTTTCCTTCGCCGTACATTGCTTTCCCTACCTCTCTGACTCCACACCTTTATGATTTCCAATCACAGATTTTATCCTATCTTTCCGTTTTTGTGAATGAATAGTAGCAGAGACGTCTCCACTGTTCGAAAATCGGTGCCGAGGATATAAGTTTCAGCAGAGTACCTGCAAGTTGGAATATAATACCGGAAATCAAATATCATTTGCAGCATCACTGAGAACGACCATGTAACGTTTTTAACGGAAAGTGACATCTCCAACACCACCAAGCTAATCTCACCATTATCCAATACCAATCAATAAATGTAAGAGGCGACCAATCAACCGTAGATCAATTGATTTCGGACGTAGCAGAGAAGTGATGATCACGGCACAGTGCAAACGCTCTACAAATGCTTTGAGGCAAAGATTGGTGCCTACAAAAGGACAGCGTGTTTGATTACAGAACATCCGTGTGCTCCAGCTCTTCATGTGCGACGATCGACCCGCACCGCAGCGATGCGCAGTCCATCTGCCAAGCGTCTCGGGCACGACTTCCTGGTGCTGGTTGGCGCGGAGGTGTCAACACCCGCGCCAAGGTGCTCTTGGAGCGACGTTCCCTCCTCCCCTCCCCACCCCCCGTCATCATGTCACTCCCTCCGCCTTATTCCTGTTGGATTTTTAAAGGCTTAATAAAAACCTTAACCTCCTGCCTTGTTGCCAGATCATACAGCATCTGGTCGGTTCCCGAAAGAGGAATTTGCGAATTCTTCATGGAAGTGAAGGGTAGAGGAGCAAAACATGGCCTAAAACCCTTACACAAAGATTGATGCTGCGATGCCTGTCGAATGCAACTCCTGAATAACTTTATTGAACACAACAATTAAGTGAAAAGAGATAAACATCAACATAAGAGCGCTAAGCAATTCACAGCATAGTAATGAAGCCATTAAGGGCAATCAATACAATGTATTCAAAGCTTGACAGAATCACTGCTTGCCATTACCGTTCACAGGAACCTTCGCTTCAGTACGCTTCTGATAATAGGCCTGAAAAAAAAGATCACTATCACTTAAACTCTTTCAAAACTTGTGATTAATGAGTAAAAATGTTCGCAGTGCTTACTGCAATTTCCCATCCACCAAAAAGGCGAAAGAATTTGGTTCGCTTAACTCCTTTTCTTAACCTACTTACAGCCTCATCCCTAACTTCGGATCATTTCATACATAAATGTTCGAAAAAGAAGCATCAAAAAACGATCAGATATCAAGTCAGCATTTCTCGAGATATTATATCACCAATCTCTCTGCAAAAAAAAAACATTCTAAAATGTCGACGAGGTGTTTACAGAATTCTGAAAAACGATTAACTTCAATAACATCTCCTCCCCATGACGACAAACATTTCCTCACAAAATTTGCATGAATACGATATGAAAAACTTCAATATGTAAAATAAACCTTGATAAGCGGTCTGTCATGCATTCGCTGATGGAATGCCTTCAGCGTAGGGAACTTATCAAGTGCATGTGGATCAAGGATCTGCATGATGTCCAACTCTTCAAACAGCACATAATCCGCGAAGCAGATCTGCAATGCCGCTAAACTGATAAAAGTGCCAACGAGGCAAACACATCACACATCTTTCGCAGCATGCCTCTTCAGGCTAAGCTAATGCAAGAACATTTCAAATAATAAGAAAAAAAAGAGAGAAATATGCCTATTAGTGTTCTTTCCATAAGCGCGGTTTTTCTCTACAAGCTGTTCCCTTCAACAATTTTTTATAAGTTAACTTCATCAGCACAAACCCTACAATGTGCATGAAAGTTCCCGATGGTTTTAAAAACTCAACTGAATGCACTCAAATAAAACGTCACAGCTTCTCTAATTCCACAGTAGAAAATATCGGTTCAACCGATAAGCAACGCAGCCATCGCTATAAAACTGATAAAATACATTTACCAATATTTGATACTACTGAAGAATTTTGCCTCAATGAACTTGACTATTGCTCCTACAGGCATTTTTGACGCTAAGTTAACACAGCCTTACAACAGTAACAGTTATTAATTGTTGTAAACCTTATTACACTTCATTTCTTTTACAAAATCGAAACATCTGTGCTCACGTTGCCCACTGAACCTTAAGGAAGAAAATCAAATATAATTCGTCATACGAAATAAACCGCAATATATAATATAGCGCATGCAATAAAAATGCACTTTAAAACGCCGAGTATAAAGTGCAAAAACGAATGTATATTAATAACTTCTACCAATAAAAGCAGCATAACGATAATGCAGTGAGTAGAAATTATAATATGGTATATGAAATGAAAAAATTTAAAGTATAAGAGCAAAATTCAATTCTATACGAAATCAAAAAATGGGAAATTATAACTACAACAGTCATAAGATGCAAATGTAAGCAGAAAGAACTTAAAATGATTCCTCGTCAAAAACTTTACAGGATCATGCTGGCATAATTTACTGCATTCCCCTTTCTACCCCCCTCCCATTTAACACATCATCTCCTATACTTAAACCAAGATGAGCAATTCGGATCGACTTCAAAATACAAACCTTATCGCCAAGTATGTAGCCAGCGCCACCTCCTCGTGTTTGGAGCAACTTCTCGAATTTGGCCAGTTCCACAGGAAGGATATCCTTAATGAAGCTGTCCTTTTCAGTCTCCTGAAAACTCCAGTTTTTAAACATAACTTCTGGTCGCAATAACTCCCAAGAGAAGCCGCCAATATTAACATAAAGAGCAACCGATCCTTAACACAACAAAGCGAGAAGCAAACTTCAACAGTAAAAAAAAAGAAAAAAGAAAAAACCCTTCCGATCAAAACAAAAAGTTTATGAAAATTGCTGTCTATCAAAAGTGATTTATAGAAAAAATACAACTATGTGAATTTCAGCTGGAAGTGGAGAAATCTTAATGTTTGACATAGGTGTATGAATATCGACATTCAGTGAGATCATTTAAGAGTGAAGCAAATGAGTCTTAAGCAAGCCACACTTTTTAATATAACACCCAAAGCAAGAATCTGCAATTTGCACACTTAACAGAAGCTGAAAGAAACATTTCTATTCGGGCTTTCATCGATGCAACTTTAAGCAATAAATATTGCTAATAAACCTCTATTGCTAAAAATATAAATAATCTTAATGTTTGCTGCAAACCCCTATCTTGCTAATACCTATAATAGCTATCTGATTGCTAATCATCACCACAAAAACCAATCAATGAAACTATCGCAATACTAACATAGGCCTGGTAGATCATCTTCGTATATTTCGTATGCAGATCACGAATGCCCTCATAAAACATATCCGCATAGGTCGTCTCATTCTCGTTCGATCCGTTCAGGTCTTAAATGAGTGGAAATTTTTGCTAATATTGCACCATCTGACACCTAGTTTAACGAAGAAATCATCATAAAACAAAGCCACTAAGGAATTCGGGCCATCACGGAACTCAGAATTAGCAATATATTTCATATAGAGTTAGCCTTATAAGCACATGAAAGAAAGGTGTGCAGTTTTCTTTGAACATGACTCTCTTCAACAACCTCCACTAGCGAAATTCGACATTGAAACAATGTAAGTGATTAACCCTACGAAGAAGCATATTTTCCCAGAGTACGACATCACCTTAAAACAAGCACATCTCATAACAAAAGAAATTGCCAATATTACAATGACTTCCCTCTTAAGGCAGGAAATAATTTCTACCGATTTAACTAGTGAATAACTACAGTAAAAGAATGAATGAAATCATTTAAATAGATCAATGAGCAATTAAAATATTACTATGTTTACGAGCAAGATGACGGAGTATAGCACCCGATTGCACAATCTGTTCGTTGTCATCGTGAAGGCAAGGCACTTGACCGAATTGCTGCAACTATGCAATCATTCATTCGATGCGATCGTACAGCTGAGAGATCCAAAAATAAATTCGCTAATATTAAACTACTACATACAGTATACTCTATAAACATACCAACATTCTTTGAAATTTCCAAAAATTGGAATAAATCTCTTTTTTTTTCAACTTTTACGAGCAACAACATAACCTTTTCAAAACTATGAAGAAAAATAGAAAGTTTTTTTGAATATTTTCACTCCTGATTTTTTTTAGAGAGGATTAATTTCTTCACTAGAAGTTTAGATGAAACGTCATATGCCATTTCCGGTTCGAGGCTATGTTGTAATTACGTTTCTCTTCCTAATCATTTCATAAAAAACAAGCATTACAACAATTTAAATGGACTAACAAACTGGTGCTTCATTGACTGCCATTCAGCAAGATCCTTAATACGAGCATCATCGAATGGAATCTCATGGTCAGTCAATAGAAGACGAATTGGCTCCGCAAGACCTTAATAAGTTTAATATGCAGACGAATTTTCCCACACACCCTTTGCAATAACCGAAAACTTATGATTATTGCAACCATTTTGCTCCATATTTGCAATGCACCACACCTCTACAGTTTCCGATTTTTCTTTCATTTAACAATACCATATTCCTTTCCTTATGTAACAGTATCTTTATGTCGACAAGTAATTGGCCACTTTTACATACAAAAGGGCGCACTGTTGTTTTTTGAGTATTAGAAAATATACACTCCTTGCTCGTGTCTTTTAATTTGAGTCTAATGTCGAAACATCTCTGGACCTGGNGGAATTTCAGGTAACTTTTTAAAATGTCAAGCTTTTTCTTATGAGACTTGTATCCCTCCCCCCCCCCCCCCCCCCCCCCCCCCCCCCCAAGCGTCCTCTCATGTTACGTCATGAAGCTTTCTGATGGAGATAAGGATCTAAGCAATGCGTGGATTAGCCAATTTATACTCCAGCCTTTTGCTACGCCTTAAACTATTGCGAATGACTCAAGGGAAACAAGCAAACGATAAAATCGTCCAGTATTGAGTTTATCTTCTCTTGACGACAGTCGAGGCGAGGTTTAATGCACGACCGCATGAAGATATGATCCAATTAAGATCAGCGGCGAGGCAAAAAACAGTCGTTTGAGTGACGGATTAAACCTAGGTCCATTAACTTTGAGCCATAATACTTCCCCTTAAAAAGTGGCTGCAGCAAACAAAAAAAAAGAGTAGATGTGAAAGGTGCTATAAATACGGCGTGATACCAGAAAATGATGAATGAAAAGGCTTTCAGGTCTGGAGAACGCACAAACAAGATGAGAATGAAAGAAACAATTAACCTCGAATAGCGAAGTAGGTAATCTTATATCCCATATCGTTGAGAGTGTGACCTTCCGCCAATACAGATAGAAGCCACTTCTGAAAATTGATATATTCTACTCGGAAAAAGTTATACCTGCAGCATCGTTAAACACTTCGCAAATGTGGAAACCCGGCGAAGGGTACCACAGTCTTACTGGTGCAGTACTTTATTCAAACGAACAAAACGAAAACTGCAGAAGGCTAACGAATTGATGTGAGGATATAAAAAACGATTGAATCATTTATGTGCAAGGTGAACAGATGAAAGTAGAAAAAATAAAGTGGGAAAAAACGGATAGGTATGTTCATAAATGAACATATCGGTTAGATTTCTACACANATCACCACATGAAAATTAGGGTATCACCCATCTCTACCACTTATGTAGGCAACTTGCTCCAAGCTTGTATAATTCTATACTAGAAACTACAAACTATTGGGCATAACAATGAAAGGTACAGGTTCTACGTCGAAATTAGTATTTATGAGTGAATCTTTCGTGCGATGCAGTGGCCATGTCTTTTGAAAAGAAAGACCTAGAAATGACTTCTAGCCTTAATGCAAAACAATAAACTCGCTCCAAGTACTCGAGGGTGAAAATTTCCAGTTAGGTCTCTAAGCTGTGCTTAGATAGGCAAAGAAAGATTTTATGAAAAACCAATCTAGATTCGGAAGCCTGTCCCAATTAAACATTAGTCGATGAAAGGGGACATAGATTTTTGAAGATATGAGGACATTCCTTCGATATGCTTGGTTTAAATACCAAGACTGAACCACACAGTTCGCCTATGTCAACAACACCATCAACCAGAACGATATAACAGGTATTCGCTTAGACAACTTCACCTGTCGAAATTTCAACGTTTATCAGCAATAACAGCAATGCTGTGAATTTCTCACAAGCCTTCTCACAAGAAAGCAGATTGCTGTGAATTTCATTACGATGCTTTTACCTAATTATATAAGTACGCAAGAGTGTCGAAAATATTAATGGCTGATTAAAAGAAAAAATAAAATATAATAAAAAAACAAAAAAAAAGAAGAAATAAACAGATTACATAAGAAATGCATTTCAATTGAATCGTTGAAAAAACAATTCTTCGGTTTCGTATCACAAATTGCAATGAAACTTGCAATGCTTCATAAACCCAACAACATTGATAAACTCGAATCAGTGTGCCGCACTCCGGCCATACCACACTCGACCACAACACAACTCACACTAAACACAACAAGCAACAATGCCATCGACGCATCTAAAAAAAAAAAAGCAACACGCGTGCAGTTGCGCGTTGCGCGTCAACAATTACTGTACTTGAAGGTTGCACTCGTTTTTTTTTAGGCATCGCTAGACGATGCATTCGTTCTGTGTGTTTAAGTATCGTTTCAACTTTGAGATATTAAAAAAAAACATTAAAAAGTGGTATTCTTCTTTAAATTCTAATAAATCCTATTCAAAGCTTCATCTTATCCTCTCGTAATGACTAATTAAAGCGAGTATTAATCGTTGTTTTTATTTTTGCTTCTTATATTTTCATAGAATTTAGGAAGTGAAAGAGGGATGCAGGGAGGGGAGGGGACAAGAAGTAGTTGAGAATAAAGTTTAGTCTGAATTTTGCAAATTTTCATTTTCACTTAAGAAAATCGTATTGCTAAGCGCATTAAATAATTCCAACATAGAATGTGAATAAAATACTAAATAAATTTCCAATAAGTATGAAAATATGAACATTCCACGACAAATGCACAACAATAATCGTCGTCTCATCAACAGCGTTATAATGGACGCAGGCTGTCACCAATAACTTAGAAACCAAAAAGAAAAAAAAAACACAAACCGGAAAATCATCTGAACAAATATTTGAAAAAAAAAAAAAAAAAAAACGTCAGACAGCTGGCTGTAACTTACGAGCATTGCATCAATGTATGAGAGTGCACTTGCATATGCACAATGTCACTCTTTGTGCCACTATGTTATGCGTGCACTCATTGCAATCGATGAACGTTCTTAACGCCAATGAGTGACGAATGAAATCGAATTCCACGAATATATGTGCAAAGGGGTGTTGCGCGATGTTTGTGCCTTCTCCAAACATCTGGGTCCCCTCCTTCCCTCCTCTTCCCC
>JAAVTS010003264.1:866-11305 GCA_022845575.1 Baylisascaris ailuri | reverse complement strand
TATATATATATATATATATATATATGTTATCTTGAAAATCAAATATTTTGCTCGCTCGATCGAGATTCATAATTCTAGGCTTGCAATGTTATCAATTGGACTCTTGCAAGTTCCCTAGTACATATCTAGGCCTTATGGCTCTATTCTTACGTGCAATATATCAGCGAGATGTGGACAATCCAATGTATTTACTTGCTGTGATTCACTATCTATGCTCTTCATATGAATCCAACAATAACTGTGGGAAGCGTTCTGAGAAATCCTACCCATGGGCAGGTATGAGAACGCAAACGTTCAGCACCGGGATATATTTGTAGGCAGCAAAGGTGTTGTAGGCAATATAGCGGTTTATCTCTATTTTGCAGGTTCAATCCTACGCCTTGCAGTCTATTTTCTAGTTCCCGCTTAGCTTTAGTAACAACTAACTCCACCTGAAGTGGCAATCAGCCGTGTAAATAGGTATTAGAGCAATCAATTAAAATTACATTACTAGCTGAGTTTCAGATGACGTCATTTATAATTTAATATATATAAGGGACTGAAGACGATCCCGCAGCGATTCATTACCTTTCAATTTGCCGCATAAAATCATATGCAACGTTAAGAATGCGTTTTTTTACAAATCACATAGAAACAACAACCACAACAACATAGAAAAAACAATGCGACTATACCACAAAAAACACAAACAATGATAAATGCCATCCCATAGACGATACGGTCACAATAGTCACTGTACTCGCTCATTGTGAGCTGAACATCCGCTGAGGTCGAAAAAACCCAATATGAGCCTGAAAATAATAACAGAAATCGGAAATCAAACCCTTACTCTATCGATTATGGCTAACGGCGTCGACATTTTTTTAAAGATTCGGATGAAAACATTATTTAGTCATTTTATCGAATTAGATAGTAGAATGGTACCTAAAACAACAAGTATTTTATGCATTACTAAAAATGAAAACATTTCAGTGGAGATCAAAAGGATCGCCATCGATGTGTCATAGGTTCACGTCACACTATGTGGAGCAGCTGGCTTCACTCATTGCTTCAACCATGAGATTTGAACTCCAGGAAAAAAATAAAATAAATAAAATAAAAAATTCACAAGAATGTATACTTACCAACGCAAAGTGTGATAGAGAAAATTCCAGCGAATAGCCAATCCACTGGATTCAAATAGGATTGCTCTCTACGACCTTCTAGTTTAGAGAACGCTTTAGCAATACGTATACTAATATCAGCTAGATAACGTGCGATGAATATTGCACCAGTTGTGATCAACCAAATCGGTATATATGGTTGTGCGGGGCATTCGTCCAGTTTAAGTGCTCCAATGACGATCATTGATATTGGCAAAGCGTTGAAAATAGTCAATACAATAAGGCCAACAACTAAAATTTGCTTGAGGATTTCAAGATTATTGAAGATTTCGATCTCCATTTCTTTTACAGACATCCTTCTCTTGCCTAGAAATTACTCCTAGCAAATAACTTAGCAGTAGATGCTCAACAGTAAGAAGGTTCTTAAAAAAAGTTATAAAGGGTGAGGAAGGGATCGGAAATTAAGTAGAAGCAACGTTGACGGATAGAATGGGTAGGTAATTGAGAATAGGGCTAAAAATACGACACATTTGAGTGTGCTCAAAGCAAGTACTATGGAAGGAGAAACTTTAATCTCTCTACTAGTATAGCAAAGGATTTATGCACAGTTTCGCCTCACCAAAAAAATACGACAAATCTAAAATTACGCAGGCCAATTATCTACGGCAACCTTTTGTTGTACTTAGGATTAACGCCTTTTTAAGTAAATATCTTCACGAATAAAGCTAGCACATTTTCCCACTTCTGTAAGCGAAATGCCCATCAATAAATTACGAAGAATTCTTAACAAACATATCAAAACTTTGGGGCAAAGGGCTAGGACGAAGAATTTGCAGTCCTCGACGCTTGCACACATAGGAGAAGAAAGAAGACCGATTTGACTACGTAGACCTTACTTTATTTAACTTTTATAAGTGGCAAAATTGTATGAATGCGGGGAACTCCATGCATATGATTTTCCATTGATATTTTCGAATCTCACTAACAGCCACCGAAATGTTCTAAAATTTAATTTTGGAATTTCAATGGTCTCACTCAATGAATCCTCTCAAATTTTGCTATATTTATTAGCACACTAATTTAGCAATTAAATATCACTCATTTAACAGTGAAACATTATCTGTAGGAAACAATAACGTTCACTTTTCCAATGAATATAAACATGTTTAAAAGAAGAGAAGTAAAGTTAAATAAATAATGAAGATAAACCTGAACTAGTTGTAGAAGAACATAGTTTTGCACAGAATATCGTTAACGTCTCAGGACCATCGATATCACAGAATTCTCCCTTTAACGCCGAATACATGCTTCACAATAAGTTGTACTCCTATCGGTTCTTAAACAAATATATACTCCATTAAAAAGTCGTAAAAACTATCACTATTAAAGATAGAACTAGGCAAATTCTGTCGAATACCCTGAAAAATTCAAAAGGTTCCACAATGGAGCATTGAGTTTAAATCAACTATACGAAGATTTTACTACACTGCCTTAACAATTTCCTAATGTATCTGAAATTTGTTTGCATATTTGCCAGATAGCGCGATTATATCTGTGAGTTTCTGCTCAAGCAATCATTCCATAGTAATCAGTTAAAACTCCAAATAAACGTAAAAGCGTATATGTATAGCACAGAGATATGGCGATTTTATAGTTCTTTAACACAAATGAACATGATTAAAAAGCATTTTAAATATGGAATATTAATTCAAAGAATGATATTCTAGTCTGAATTGTAAAACAATTGGGGCGATAAACCCTACGCAGAAGTTCTTGGAAACTCAAAATGCAATAGTGCTAAATGTTGAGGCACTAATTGTAAATATGAGATCATCCATCACTCATTCAAATGTGCAAAATCAATGACGTTGCCAAAGAAGGAGGGACGTTGTTTGGTTGAGGTGTGTATTTTTAGCGATTTCAAAGGTAAAAAAGCTTTCGCATTCTGCCTTAGTTTGCCAATTCACCGCACTATTTCGTTCCATTCCATTGCACAACAATACGCCTACTTTTCGTTCATGCTTTACATTTCGCCTTCGCCTCTTACAGCTTCGCTCACCGATTGCATATAATCAATCGATACTGCACAACTAGCATAGCAATTGAGTTCTAAGCTAGAAAATGGAAATGGCTGTTAGATTTGGAGGGGGAAGTGATGGAGAGGGGATACGAAGGCGGAAAGGAGAGAAAGGATCCTTGACTATATTTAATTTAAGAATTCTTGGCTCTTCTAATATGGAAGTTTGAATTAAATAGTAGCAACGAATATAACTGATGAGTCACAGTGATTGACAATGTGGAAAAAAAAACATTCATGCATCGATCCCTATTATGTTGACTTAGAAAACAACTCGATAAGGTGTTGCATAAATGTTATAATTGTTTCAAAGAGATCTGTAGATCATCTCCTCAACAAAATATGAAAAGAAAAAAAAATAAATTCTGTGATCGCTTATATCCACCAAACTTATAAAGTTAGTAAAGCGCGCAATTTCATAGAATAAATGAATGATATTGAAACCTCTATCTAATGGAATTCGAACCCTTCTATTACTCAACATGCGAGTCCATCTGGAACCAAGTTGCTGCCACCCGTTGAAATTCCTTCGATTAATAACCACCTTGAATTAATGATCAATTATGTTTAACACTTTTTAATATATCAATACATGAAAGGAGTGAACTGTATTCATTAAAAGTGTGATCTTGGTGGGCGAATTTAACACATTTTTGTTAGTTAGAAAGTAGAAATGCTATCCAGAATTGTGATGCCAAATACGAACTGTCGCAATCCACTTTCGAATCGACAACATGCGTATTGTTATGTGAAACATTCAACATATATAATAAAATAATTATTAGTTATGTGTAGAAATATGCAAAAATGCTCCAAAGCGTCTTAAATTTGAATTCGCAGCGAAAGAAACGGAAACGACCAAAATCGCGGACATTCTACGCAAGCGTTATCACTGGCGCTATGTCGACGAGAGAAAAGAGCGATCGTTCGTTACAGAAGCCTTTTTTTATTTCCGTTTCAAGCGCTTCTTTTTTCGCTTTGCAAATTGGCATATTCTGCAGAAGTTGTATTTGTTCATCCGCTCTTCTTCCATCTATTCTTGGAGCAAATTCCAATTGGGCAAAAACTCTGATAGCGGCCACTAACTCCCATTTTTCTCCACCCACTTTCAAAGAACATTTCAGTTTCTCAAGTTGCATTTTTTTTTCACAACCTCACAAATTTTCCTCGCATGTTCCTGATTGTAGTCCAATCAGAAGCAAAATTTCGTAAAAAAACACACTGCAGTGAAAAAGTTTTTTGTGATCAAATCGCTACTGTGGATACTAAAAGAAATCGCCATTGTGGATACTAAAAGAAATCGCCATTGTGGATACTAAACGAAGAAATGCTCAAACTAATGTCAAAACTTCGCATTGAAATGTTTTCGAACAAATAGAATGCAGCAGATGATGTTTTTTCGAGAAATACGAACGATATAATATGTGGAAAAAATGTTATTTATATTCTAATTCAATTGATCACTCCTAAAATGTTCCCATCATTGATTCATCGAAAAAAGCGAATCGATCCAAATAAAGTTACATTCCACTTTGCAGTTTTATAAACCTGTAGCAAATTCCGAGGCGATGAATTGACACGAAATATGATGAAGAAAGCTATCATCGCACCGAACAAGTTTCCAACACCAACTTTTTAATGGTTTTTCAAATTTAGCCGATCTTCATAGAGGCAATAATGCTCTTCTATTGCCTAAAAGACTCATTCGATCCCCTCATGAAGGTGTGATTTGTTTTTACGAAGTTGGTGAGACTTCGAGAGTTCTTCATTAATTTGTTTTTCATTAGCTTTTTCATTTACTCCATTTCCTTAGTTCCCCCTTCTCTCTGAACTACTCTCCAAAAAAAAATGGATAAGCATTCTTTGAGTGAAAATCTCGGCAGGATCCGAAAGTCGCTCGCCCGCACCGAGAGTTGCCGCCTTTTCGGCGAAACCCTAAATGCTAATGTCAAGCTCTTCAAATGTCGACGGCGTTAAGCTCTGAAGGCAACTAGTTCTCGAAGGGTTTCTTGTTTTATTGCAATCGGAATGGCTGTCTCGCGAACCATGCTAGCATGAATTTATTCAGCATTACCGAAATGCCTACCTCAACTACTGCCGAATGACTACCGATTACTGCACTCCTCTATGGCCTCCTTACTTGGCTTCTGGCCCCTGCTTCTCCAGGAAAACTTCGCCCGTACTAACATAGTCTGCAAAACGGAGCCTTCCGGTTTTAGATGGAAGGAGCCAGGAAGATCATCAATAAAAATAGCAACAACAAACATGTACAATTCAGATCCTCAATGAACTCCGCCACTGACCTATTGATAATCAAAAACAGAGTTTTCAATAGCACAAACGTGTGCGAAGATCCACACAATGCTGCGAGTTCATGTTGAAATGATTAAGTCAGAGACTAATTTTTCAAACCTTTATTAAATCTAAAACACAACACGGTATAAGCGGAATAAAAGGAACAGTTGTCTGCAGCATTAGACGAGTCGCATAGCGAATAGAACGGAGTGCTTTAGTACGCTTCGCCGACTACTCCGGATGTCGGAAACCAACATCGCTTCACCAGGCGCTGCAATTTTTTTTTTTTTTTTGCACATTAGTAGAATATGCAAAGAAAACGGACAGAAGCACTAAGGTACCACATTGGGAGTAGCAGCAGCTGGCCTCATCGATAGAACAACTCAAAGCTTCGAACCTTCAAACGAAACGAGGCGCGAACAGGAGACCCACTTCAGCCTATCGCTATCGTTTCGTTGAACAAAAGACCTGGAACATCCCACAAAGACTGTGCCTCTAGCAATTTGTATGAATTAGACATTATCTAAGTGCGAAAAAAGTCGATCCGATGTCTTGCGTCAAATATTCCACCTCCGAACTGAGGATGCGAGCTGGCTCAGTTTTTTAATACAATAAACGCGCACCTTAGGCAGACAAGTCCTCCTCGTATCGTCGAAAACGAAGTCACGTGTGCAGGAATTATAGACTGGCCGACCATCGATGCAAGTCAAGTAACGACGCGAACAACCCAACGAAAAGAAGCCGTTCCTTTGGCGGGTGCACTGTCGTACTAAACGGGAAATGTGTTCTTTCGCAGTAATGAACATAAAGGCAGTATAAGAATGTAGAGATCTCTGGGTGCCAACACAGGTGGTGTTTCTAATGATTGCATGTGAGCTAGTCTAGAAACTTTTGCAAATACACTGCCACAAGACAAGCAACCCAGCCATAGCATGCGATATTCCGAAACAACTCGTCAATAATATCAAACCACGCACGCAATGCTTTTGACCCAATATCAATTCAAATCATAAGGCATAGCAGGCAATTTCCACTGTATTCAGTTAAAACATCCACTACTCAGCGCAACAGTGCTTCACTCTCACCCCTCGAAAACATAGGCCGTGATCGAAAGAAACGACTAAAAAACTTGCCTCTCGTGATCGTGACGGTTGGTTCGGCTGGTGCCTCCAATGCGGGTGCCGCTGGAGGTGGTGCAGCCGCTGGAGGAGGCGCAGGAGCTGGAGGAGCTGCTACTACTGGAGGAGCTTCTACCATTGGAGGAGCTTCTACTACTGGAGGAGCTTCTACCATTGGAGGGGCTGCTACCACTGCTGGAGCTGCGACCAGTGGAGGAGCTGCGACCAGTGGAGGAGCTGCTACCACTGAAGGATAGGCGACCATTGGAGGGGCAGCCAATAGAGGCTGAGAAAGCAATGGATAAGATGCGACGACAGGCGCAGGAGCAACCTCTGGGTAAGAAGCAACGACTGGAGCGGGCGCCATTTCTGGAGGAGCCACCATTGGGCCTGCTGGTACGTCTGGGGCGGGGGCGGCCGCGGGGGCAGGAGCTGCAGCTGGATAAGAAGCCACCGCCGGCGGGGCAGCGGCTGCCGGGAGAGGAACCGCTTGGGCTGGAGGTACTTCGGGAACGGCAACGGTCGTAGTGGGACTGCCGCCGCATGCCCCCACGTATATTTTCTCCACGCACATATCGGAAACTTCGTCAAGAATGAGTCCGCTCGGGCATTCCTTTGCGTGAGCACGTCTATCGGCACACGTTATGTAAGAAGGCACGCAACCGATGTTGTAATCGCCATCTGATCGCCCATCGCAGAAGCCGCTATCAACTGAAAAGCAGCAACATTCTTGTATCTGACGCTAGGAGAACACAAAGCAAAATGCGCACTTCTCATACTCGAAACCCAATCGTTTGACAATTCATCTGGCTGGGAGAGTGCTGTCACAAAATTTCGTTCCTTATGAAGTTTTGGACGTCATTTACGAGAAAGGTGAGTGTTGGAAGCATTGAAAGACGGATAATATAAATGGTTTAATTGTTACGAGGCTCGGTTGGAGTGAACAGAGGAGCGAATCCACGAGACGGCCTCTCGAAGGCGTAACCGCGGCAGGACGACGCATACCACCTGCAACAATTAAACTATGAAACTCATTGCAATGCTGGAACCTCATTTCTGATTCTTGTGCCCTACATTAGTGAACGCTACGTTCTTGCCAACAAACGCCTAAACTGCGCTATCACAAACTCGGTCCCAAACTATCAACGTGAACGAGGAGCCGCAGAGATGTGAAGTCAGCAATTATTTTATCGCGGCCAGAGATGAAACATTAACAACGGCCCGCACGTCTATGTAGGAAGGCTCTTCAAATAGTGGACCCAACTCAAATCTTCTAACGTTCTGCCAACTACTTTCGCCACTTCCCTCCAATCCCGTTGTACGGTCCTTGAAATGAAGCAATTTACCATACGCTGCAGCCTTATTTCTCATTCCTTTTATATGCTCTTGCTCCGTCATGCTCACATTGCGGGTGAGCGCATTTGAACTGTGAGCATGTACGCGGACGCATACTTCACCGGTACGCATTCCTCGCAGGTGAAAGGAAAACTCCGAACACTCCCGCACTATGAAAACCCTCACCTTGGTACGCATTTAGTTGTAGGCTGGTCGAAGAACATTCCATCGCGGCAGGACATAACCTTCGACCTTCTGCTGCTGCAAGTCACGAATTGCGGAATGCAACCCAACGCGTATGGTCCGTCACGCCTACTGCTGCAGAAGCTTGCACCTGAAACTCGCAAAAAATCACAACCAAGCTCCCAAGACTTTGGCAAACCCCGAGCGCCTAGCGAGCTTTGCACAATAGCAATCACAAGTGGCTCACCGCGACCATAAGCACTTCACCAAGGAGAGCGTAAATTTCGTGCTAGTATACCTCTCTTTTTGCTACGAAACGCCCCCAACGACCAGTTGCTATATAAAATGCTCAAACCAACAACAAGCTATTCCACACTTGCCAGTCGCTACAACTTGTTTTAGAGCGACAAATATAAATACGAGGTAGGCTTCTGCAACCTGTTTCTGAAAAAAGAAAGTCAAGCCAATGGAAAAGCTGACAAACAAAGATGTTCACAAACGACGAATGAACCTGACACTATACCTCCGATGCCGAGAGTTCTGGCTTCCACATGCGTTGTTGCAACCCAGGTGGCTGAAAAAAAAAACGCTTGTCAGAAAGGAAACGAACACTGCGATCACTTTAATGCTAGCATGCCTTAAAACGGTCACTTACATGTATCAATGGGAAGCTTCGAAGCTCACCCAATTAAACGCCTGGCAAGGCACATCATACACAACGCTTACAGTGATCTGTAAATTCAGTGCTTCTTAGGCCGAAATAGCTTCCTAATACAGGCTTAATAGGCAGTAAAAAATTACAGAAACGAATAAATGAAGATTGAACAAAGCATAATTTAAATGGCCTTATAGGCCCCTCAAAACTTCGCTCGCAGCAGACTTCGTACTGTAGCGCCCCATGAGAGCCTAACGAGCGATCGATTCCTCAATCAAATCGCTTCATTCACCATCTCGGTCCGACGACGAGACAGTCCGCACCAGTCGCCTTCCAATTTTTCATTTCATGCCCTCAGAAACAAGTTTGAGGATAACATTAACAATCGTGAATGGCATGGGACACTAACCAAGAGCCAGCAGAATAGAAAACACCGAATTCATGGTGCCCCACAACGTCACACCAAACCACCAACGAATCGCAAGAGACATCGAATAATCGATGCTTCATTTATTTATACTACTATCGGAGCTTTAGAGGAGACCCTTCGGGCAAGAGGGTAGGAGTCGCCCTATTCAGTATGATCGCTTGTTGCACACTGCCCTTTGCACAGCACCATGTCATACCACTGGCAACTTGCACTCGTCGATCTGATCAGAAACTTCACTAAGGAGAACAATAGTGATGCTGTGTGTTCGGCGCTTCTGAGCGGTGCTTATTTCTGTTCTTGGCACTTTGATTCAGCGTAGATGTTTTTAGTCGTCGCAATGAGGAGTCATGAATTCATTGTCTTTGGCGGCTTACAAGAGTCTTTGTTGATCACTGCCTCCAAGGGCAGAATACAACAGCAGATCACATTGAACTACATAAGTCTTCTCCTTGCCTTGAAGGCACTTTCAATAAGAGTCGAAAGCAGTACAAATAAACTTCTCCATGCCTAAACTTCCATTCCCTCTTGTTGTGTAGAAGCTGTTCATTTGGGACCACTCGTATAAGGCCATGAATCGGACGTCATCAGTGCTGTTCGTGGTTCTCGGTTAGTGCTGCATTTAACATTGAGTCTACGAGGTTTTAAGCTCAGCTTCGGGAATGAGTCGGTCAGTTCAAATTGCAGTGGGGGAGAGGTGATGAGAGTGGACTTGCGGAACAAAGGCTAACGAAGGAGTGAACAGTTGAAGGCAGGATCATTTGCTGAGCGTTCTTGGCACTACATGTGTGGCGTTTTGAGCGGTAACGCGACACCGCAAAACGGAGGGATCTCTGAGCTCCACTGGAACAGCTCCGACTTGTAGTTTGATTCTTTTGCAACTATTGATTTGGGTCTATAAGCGGTTACGTTTCCACTCACCGGGGATTCGAAGAGGTATTCCAAAGGAGCTCGGGTCCGAAAAGTATCGAATTCACTGAAGGCTGAGAACAAATATCTGGTAATCGCTCTGTGCCATTTAATAAAGCTGCAAACTTCCGAATAATATTCAGATATGGTGATGGTTGTAACGGTTGCCAGTATTAAGGCCATTCAACCTTTTTTCAGTCGTGTGGGCTGCGTCAACGCATGTGGAAGGCAAAGCACTTCGCATCGGAGGTACACTTTGGTGCTTGTTTTTGGTTCTTCAATAGGTCAAAGCAATGCGTCTCGACTATACGGGTTAGTGGCGATCGCGGTATCCAAG